>JAGDYQ010000026.1:6545641-6619094 GCA_021962125.1 Bulinus truncatus
AGTTTAAAACAAAAATATGACAAGAATAAAGAAAAAGGATTCAACATTAGATTAAAGAAGGGGTAAATGCATTTGAAAAAAAAAAATTGCCTACATTCAGTCCAGCCTTTGGAAGTGTTGGACCTAATTAAGAACAATTTAGCTGTACTTCAGTTGCATACATTGCAATTAGCTTTCAAAAGTCAAAAGTAGAATACACATATTGAGGGGACCACTATTCATTTGCTGAGTATGGTGTGATAGATCCAAATGACATAAGGATAGCCCTGCCTGCATGCATTCAATTATTACCCAAATACAAAGATATTTTTTTCAGAAATGATAAATTGAGAATGTTCCTTACTAGATGTTCTTTCGCAAATATGATCATGGTTAAATTTTAGTTTCTAAGGCTTTATAAATGATGGCAAGACATTTAGTGCAGTGAAAAAAACACTTTTCATGAAATCTTAATGTGAACCAAGATATTATCTCATTAATGCTTTTTATCAGCTTCAGATGAAAAATGACTTTATAAGCAGAACAACATTAAAATTAAAATGATACAAAAATCAATTTTTAAAATGAACATTTATCGGACTTTTACAATTTGAAAAAATGTTTTTAAAACTAATAAAATGAAAGTTTTGGATAAACATGGTACTAATGAACATTAATTAAAAACTAAACACCTATTTAAAAAGGTATGTAATTTCTTGTTTATTCAAGATCCCACAACCTTGCAGTGAGCTGATTCAATAAACATGGCACCAACAGAACAAAGTAATTATTTAGATTTCATAAGCATTTATGAAGCAACTTAATTTGAAATAAAATCTTGTCAAAAAATATACATATAAAATGTTGAATTATACAAGGGTTTAAAGCATTATTATTATTTCATAAATAATTTTTAAAAAGTCCATTCACTTTTAAACCTAACAGTTTTTTTTAGCATTGGAGAAGTTATCTTATTTTCTGTTTGAATGATTTTGTTGCAGTCCGCTGGTTTATTGACGATCATTGTAACTTTCTTTGTATTCATGTCTCTGAAAATGAATTTTTTGAAGAAACAAAACAATTATTTTCAATATTTGTTTTAAAAATGTAATAACATTTAGTAGCAAAATAGATCACAACTACTAACATTAAAGATTCTAAAAGATTTTCTTAATTTGTTCAATACAAAATGGTACTGTTAAATAATAGCATATATAATATTAAAATATATTTTAATACTATAAAAAAAATTCATAAAAAGGACATAAGAAGATTTTTTCTCACATTTTTCTCATGCATGATTTTAACTAGACTGATTTCTTGTTATCTATCTCTAGCACCCTGCTAAACTAACTGAAAATCATTTCAAATAATCTTTCCTTTAATATTGAAATATGATATTTTTAATTTTATGCTGTATAATGAGTACAAACAAAAATAAATGTATGTTGTATTCAGATCAAAATTATTTACAAGAATATAAGAGTATAACCGATGCAGAGTGTTTCTAATATGCAGCTTGTTGAAAATATTTTAAGTACACATATTGTGTATCATTAGTAAGAAATCAGTTTGGAAGAAGCTATTGAACCATAAATTATAAATGTGCAATAATAAAAGATATCACATTAACAAAAAAAAAAATCTTTGAAATAATTAAAACCACACCATTAAAATATGTTGTACTAAAAAACAGCAAGTAGTAGAAAAAGCTCATTTAAACTTTTTGATTTCTAACAAAATAGTAATTGTATGTGATTAGACCTGCTTTAAATTCACATAATTCTTTGATAGAGAAAATATGCCAGTTTCTTATTCTCCTGTAAATATAATACTTTTGTTTAATTGGTTATCCCCCCCTGTTTCCTCTATTTAAAAAAAAAAAACTTTAATTTTGAGTTTAAACACAAAAAACAAAACAACAGGTAAATGAGGATAGTTAAGTTTAAAAGATTAAGATAGAAAAAGGACAAAATATCCTGGCTATAAATTGTAACAGCTCTTCCTAACATTTTAAATAGCATAATTTCAGTGTAATCATCACAGTACCATAGCTTACATTTTTAGCACATGATTAGCTTTGACTGATTTTTATAAATAACATAATCAATGCCATGGCAGTGATTTCTGGTAGAATATAGTATATTTATCATAACAAAATTTAACATATTCCATTTTTGAGCAGAGCAAAAACAGAATTACACCCATAGTAGCATAGGCTAAACATTTTATTCTTATTTCTCTTAATTCATTTGTTCCATTGTAATTATATGCTTAATTACCAGTACCATCATAATTACCAGAATGATCATATTAAATGCTTAAGAAAAAAAAACAGATGCATGCCTTAAAAAACTTCTTAAAATTAATAAAATTAAATTAAAATCACCTTTCAAGAAATTAGAAATATATACATTTCTTAAAGGACAAAAAAAAAAGCTTTATGAATTGAATTGTAGACCATTATCTGTCTAGAATTCTAAATGACAAGTATACAATCTATGCATCATATTAAAATTTGATAAATAAAATTTAAGCGAAAAAAAAAGGGTACATTAAAAAAATAAATTACAAACCAAAAAGAAAATTTAGGAATGTTGTTATATAGCATTATTTTTCACATTTAAAACCAAAAGAAGGTCAGAAAAATATTCAAATTTTTAAAGTAAATTTTTACCTAACCATGAGCTAAGCAATGATCATACTTAATTACAAAAAGTGAAATTTCAATAAAATGAGACAAATAAAAATAAGTGGGTATGTTTCAAAGAAAGACATTATAATTCAAGCAGTTTTATTAAAATAAACTTTAAAAATAATAAGCAAAATTAATGAATAACACACTGAACATTATGACTGCTATAAATACCCTAATCAATTGAAACTTCAGAAAGTTTGTGAATTTACAAAGTAGTCATATTTACAACTATTTCACTTGAAATTCTGAAAGGCAAGACAAACATTTTCTTGCATCACATTCAGACTTTTGGCTTTGATGAGAATGTTTTTAAAAAAATCAACGTCAATGACTTTAAAAAATAAAGCAAATGGATTTTAGCAGACAAAAATTACTTTATTTTTACTCTTAGAAAACCATAGCTTATTAAACCCAAATTTTAGTCATTTAAAAAAAATACTTTGTAAAACTTAGATTTCTTATTCTTATTTCTTTTTTTATAAGCCCCTTTCCCCCAAAATAAGCAGCAATATTTACTAAAAAAAATGTGAAAATATAATAAAACATGTTTTAATAATAGAAAGTGTAATAAATCACAACCAATAACATTGTGCTTAATCAGAAGTGAGAAGTGAGAAAATAAAAAGGATTTTTATACATGCATCCATCTTTTATTATAAATGGTATAGGTCTCACACATCATTTTTATTTATTGATAAAAAATATTTTAGTTTTTAAATAAATCAAATGACAAATAAGTCATGAAACAACAGAATGAATTATTGATTTATAAAAATTAAAACCAATGCTTATGAATATTTTTTTATATTGGATTTATGGATTCTATTTTCCTTTTTATTTTCTATATACTTTTGAACTAATAATAATGCTAACTCAGCCTGTATAGTGTTATCAACACTGGACTAAATTTGAAAATTAAAGATAACTTAGCTAGGGCTACTTTTCAAATAAAGCTTTAAATCCATTGTATAGAATGCAAATGAATGTATAATAATTCATGAAAAGCAGTGTTGAATTCAGTCATCGTTTTTAGAATCCCATAAAAATACTCTCATTTCCATTCTTTTTTTTGGGTATGTAAAAATGCACTTTTCATAAATTATAGTTAATGTTTATACATCAATGCAGGTTTGATTTTTAGTCACCCCCCCCCCCTTTGTCTAACCAAAAGTTACTGCCCCTTAATTGATATATCGGAACTCTCTTCCATCTTTGCTAGAGGCACTTCTTCTTCTGTAGTCACAGAGGTCCTATGTGGAGATTTGGTAAATGAGCCACGCCCCTCCTCCCCTCCCCTCAAACTTTTCCTGCTCTCACTGTCTGGAGTTCGAACCTCCACGGCCCTGCCATTAATGGAATGATGGTGGCGCTGACCTTGTTCTCTTTGCTTGCTGCGGATGCTGCCTTTATCGTCCTGCTCTGATTCCGACAAAGCTTGAGTCTGATTGGTTTAAAAAAAAAAAGAATACATGCATAAAATTTACTTAGAAAAAAAAGTAGCCTACAATTATAGGTAAACTATATAGTAATGCTATGTAGGTTTAGATATGTATATTTAATATACTGGTCAAAACTATATAGTAATGCTATGTAGTTTTAGATATGTATATTTAATATACTGGTCAAAACTATATAGTGAGACTATGCAGGTTGAGATATGTATAATTAATATACTGGTCAAAACTATATAGTGAGACTATGTAGGTTTAGATATGTATATTTAATGTACTGGTCAAAACTTCTAAAGAAATGCAGATATATTAAGTTTTAAATATCTACCCATCAGAGATGTTTCCAAGTAGGCCTACTGACCATACGAGTACAAGTACGAGTACGAGTACAAGTACCAGTACACACGTTTTAAAAATTGCAAGTAAGACAATGATCAAAATTGACCCAATGTGTAAAATAAGTACAAAGTAAGCCATCTCTGCTACGCATCTACCTGGCTGCACTGTACCCACATGTTGGGCTCTAGGCAAAGACCTGGCGATATTTGTGGGGAGGGGGGAGTTTGTTGAACATATGTTTTGGGGTCCTTTAACATCAGATTTCATAGGGATTTATCTTGGAAGAGGGGGGACCATTAAAGGAGAAGAAGGCATATGAAGATATTTTGAGCTAGTTTTTAGGGTTTCTAGATAAAAATAATTTCAGGATCCTAATCGCATCATATTTGACAAGATTGTGTACTAGAATAGGCCTTTAAGCATCTAACTCTGTCTGTCTGTCTGTCTGTCTTACTTTCTCTCTCTCTCTCACTCCCCTTCTCTCTGTCACTGTCGGTCCGTCAGTTTATAAAATTAAATTCGGCTAATTTATTTGTAAAAAAAAAAGTTGTTTAATATAAAAAAAAATGTTTAAATTAGTATAGTACATTGGAAGTATTTGTAATGAAATTTTGATTTCTTTTTAAACTAAAGAAATACCTGACTAGTGGCTGCCGGTGTTGGCTGAGGACCAGTGCCATAGCAATAGAAGTAAATACAGGAAGCAAACATCACGGCAGCTCCTACACAACACATTACTGGTCCAATTGCTTGGTACATTCTATATAGAAAGCACAACACATTAATGGTCCAATCGCTAGGTACATACTATATAAAGAAAAAAACACACACACGAAGATATTAAAATTCACAAAACAATATTGTGTGTCCCAATGTTTTTCCATTGTTTATTCTGTTGCATTAAGGTTTAATACAAGTTACTTTACACTTAAAAAAAAGGGTGATTCCCATCACAAGATATGTCCTTATTTTTTTATTACTCTTAACAGGCTTTATACTTAAACCATACGTTTTTTAAAAAATAATTTTGAATTCGTGTCTATTAGATATTCATGACTGATGTTTATTGTCTGTCACCTATTGGAACTGTGACACTTTAAGACCAATCCAAATTATTTTCAAGACCAGTCATGGATTGAGTTATATTATTTATTCGCAATGGTATATTATTACTATTATCGTCAATTAGATTTTAGGACATTTATTAAAACACTAAAATAGTTAATGTCTTCTTTCTGTTATTTGATTATTTATTTTAGATCGAAATAATTTCCTTGTAGCTCTCTAGTCTGGGTGCAAATGGTGGCCTATTTAGCTCCCTGGAAGTAAGTATTAAAAAGATATAAATTTCAATGTGAAAAGAATAAACTATTTTGCAGTCTTAATATGGCTTTAGCAGTGAAAATTAATATCAGAGTCTTGCTTTCAGTGAAACAAGATAGTATGTTTTAAAACTCTGTAAAGTGACTCACGTTAAACCTCATTACAGCTTTACATTGTACTGATTTATACAATGTCTTTTTAATTAAAAATTGATCTACAAGTAAGTTTAAAATTGTTGTCTACCATTACAGATTAGTTTTCGCTCCATTTATTTGGAGATGAACTGTACACCTTTGCAAGAAAGCACTATTTTTTCCCAAATCATATTTCAGATTCTATGTATGATATCATACTACGCTCTAAGTAATTATCTTCCAGCTGATATTTCATAATTTATTTTAAAAAAAGTGGATTTTTTTAAAACAACAGAAACAAAATATCGTATAACAAGAAAAAAAAAAAGAAACATAAATCTGTAGAAAATTCGACTAAACTACACATGTCTATGGTATATAGTATATACTGTAGTTGCCTTTATTGCAGATGTACATGTCTATACTGCAGGTTCTATGCTATATGGACTGGCATAGGCCAGCTCGGATTTATAGACACTTATGAAAATATCTTTGAGTAGAAGTAGAAAAACCAAGCAATACATCTTCAGAGCCCAAATACAAATTTATTTCTTGATTTTGTTATGCCATACACCCATACCCTCCATTCCCCCACATATTTATCTATGCTTATTTTTTAGCATTAAAAATGTGTACAGTGTAGACTTTTAAAAATTATGTATTAAAACCGAAAAGTTTTTACAACACTTTTAAATAAGCATTGACGTGAAGTTTGTATTCAAATTTCGGGTTAAAAGCAGTGGCGTCATTTGCGGGGGATGGGGGTAGAGAAGGGCAATCCCCCCCCCTACCATTTCAAGAAGATCCAAGACTTGTTTTGGTTTTTTTTTTAATATTTAAATATTTGTAAAGATTGACGATTATAAAATATTTGTAAAGATTGACGGTTATGAAAAATTGTAAAGATTGACGATTAAAAAATATTTGTAAAGATTATAAAATTCTCAATGACCGCGCGCATGCATATCATATAAATCATAAAAAATAAATTACGCTTTATAATTCTCAAAATTGCCAGAAGGCACTGTTGTAACGCCAAGCAAACAGGAGCGTCATTGGTCATCTACTCCCCCCCACCCCACCCTCCACTTTCCCCCAAGATCCACGATTTTCTAAGAAGGTAAAGACAATAGGTCAAGAGCTGATAACGTCACAAGACTCTAAAAAAAAACAGATAATCAAAGTGTCAGCCATTTAAATTAAGTTCTGGAGCTCTCGATATGTGAGGCACACACAAAAAAATTGGACTGAAACAAATTCTCACATTCTTTGGGCATCGCCCATGCTGGTGTAGTCTGATTCATTTTTGTCTAGCCCTACAATGGTCAGTGCTAAGCCAGGAATGAAGAGTACAATGCCCATGAAGACCATCAGTAGCAGACGTCGAGGTGAGAAGACGTGTTTCCTCATTCTCATTCTCCGACGGTTGCCCCGGCTTCTAGAAACAAATGGAGAAAAAAAAAGGGAGAGAATAATTGGCATAAGTGACAGAAAAAAGGGAGAGAATAATTGGCATAAGTGACAGAAAAAAGGCGTTTGTTTAATTTGGCACTCACATTTTTATTTTATTTCTATAAATATTTGTATGATGTATGATCTAAAACTAAGAAATTATTTAGGACTTTTTAAAATTCGTTTTAATAATTTGAAAAAAAAAATCATATTTTTTTTTACCATTTACCATAATAGTTATTTAAACCCTCAGAGCACACAGTAACTCTGTGACAATATTTTTTGTAGGGAGCGACCGAAAATCGGATCGGTATCGGCATCGGACCGATATTGGCACTATCGGTTAATATCGGATCGGCCGATTTTCGTAGGGAGCAACCGATAATCGAACCGATATTGAAACTATGGGTTAACTATCGGACCGGCCGTTTTTTTTTTGCTGCCGATACATGTTTTTTTTTTTCACAAATCTAGTAACTAAACTGGTTTTGGTTTACAGAGTTAAAGTTTACTTACAGACTTCCAGTTAACTGTTCACCTGAGCGAAGTGATTTACTGATATAATTAAGTGTTTTTAATTTTTCAAACTTTTTTAAAAATCTGCTTCAAGTAAATTCAGTAAACATTACAAAGATTAACGAAGAAAATTATTTTAATTTCATCACAACTTTCACAAGTTAGTGAAGTTACAATTCACAATTAATATATTTTTACTTTTTTAGTTTGACATTAATTATTTACAACTTTATCTTACTTTTCTGTTTGTGTACAAGTAAAAAGTAAAAACAACAAATTTTTTAGAATAATATTAATTTTAAACAGTAAACATGCAGATTTCTGAGATTATGCAGACATGCTTTGTGTTTCTTACTTCGGTCTTCCGGTCTGTCTTTTCAAATCTTTTGTTCTTCTAATCTTCTTCATCTGCAAGACACCCTTTCATTAATAGCAAAATATCGATATCGGAATCGGTATCGGCAAAAAATGCTGGGGGAAAATATCGGTATCGGACTATCGGTAAAAAGGCATATCGGTCGCTCCCTAATTTTTTGTACTTTTAGTGTTTAAAAATGGAACTCTTCTATGTCAACACTCTCTTTGACAGAAATTGATTAATGATTAGAAATATATTTCTTTCACACATACACCCCCCTCCCCACCCCCAACCGACATATATTTTTTCTGACCGTGATTAGCTTATAACGGCCAGACACAGAGAGTTAAAGACAAATTAAAAAAAAAAAAGACTGTGCAACAGATTAAACATAACCACCTTTTAATTTTTTTAGCATTAATGATCCAGTTGACTCACCGTAAAATATTGGCGTGTACAGCGGGTCTCATGTTGACCAGGTATAGGACAGCTTGAGGATTAAAGAATCCTGTGTTCAGTTTTGTTGCGTCCCTATGACGTCACCTGGACGTCTGGCCCATGACGTCACCTGTGCAGATTAAAAAAAAAACATGACATGGTGTCGCCTAGTTACATTTATCACCTATTAAGATTCATCAAAAAAATTTTGACCAATGAACAATTTTGTTTTTCTTTTTGAGACCAATGTTAAATGGCAAATTTGATTTTTTTTTTGTTTATGTCTCCGGAAAGGATGTTAGAGCTCTATAATTAACTTGTTCAAATCTGCGCGCAGAATATTTTCTTAACAGCTAACACTGCCACTCACTGAGTGGTCATAAATATTAAGCGAAATTAACACCACCTAATGAAAACGTTGAAACTATTTTTGCATAAGGAATTCTAGTTTGTTGATTAGAGCGCTATTGAACAATATTGTATTGTCATTGGAAGCAAGCAAGAGTTTGCTAAATTTCAAAGAAATAGATACAAAACATACAAACATACATACAAACATACAAAATACATAAAACATAAATAAAAACTGACAGAGCGGTCTAAGAAAAACTGTATAAAAGGGGAAAGCGTTCTTGCTTTAGTGGCAATTTATAATTTTATTAATGAATAGATTGAATCCATTGTCATAACAAACTAAGATTGTAAATTCCAATAATAAAGATTTAGCTTGTTTGCTGCGCTTTAAGTAGAATTATTTATGTGTCTACCATAAATTCTACCTGATGTAATATCATTTATGTGTCTACCATAAAGTCTACCTGATGTAATATCATTTATGTGTCTACCATAAAGTCCACCTGATGCAATATCATTTATGTGTCTACCATAAAGTCCACCTGATGTAATATCATTTATGTCATACCATAAAGTCCACCTGATGTAATATCATTTATGTGTCTACCATAAAGTCCACCTGATGTAATATCATTTATGTCATACCATAAAGTCCACCTGATGTAATATCATTTATGTGTCTACCATAAATTCTACCTGATGTAATATCATTAATGTCTACCATAAAGTCCACCAGATGTAATATCATTTATGTGTCTACCATAAAGTCCACCTGATGTAATATCATTTATGTGTCTACCGTAAAGTCTACCTGATGTAATATCATTTATGTGTCTACCATAAAGTCTACCTGATGTAATATCATTTATGTGTCTACCGTAAAGTCCACCTGATGTAATATCATTTAAGTGTCTACCGTAAAGTTCACATGATGTAAAATCATTTATGTGTCTACCGTAAAGTCCACCTGATGTAATATCATTTGTGTGTCTACCATAAAGTCCACCTGATTTAAATATCATTTATGTGTCTACCGTAAAGTCCATCTGATGTAATATCATTTATGTGTCTACCGTAAAGTCCATCTGATGTAATATCATTTATGTGTCTACCGTAAAGTCCATCTGATGTAATATCATTTATGTGTCTAAAGTCTATCTGATGTAATATCATTTATGTGTCTACCGTAAAGTCCATTTTAAAGCGAAGAACTCTGCATACCATTAAGAAAATAAAACGTTTTCTCGATATGATTAATGGAATATTTATTTCGTATAAATTTAATGGCAAACTTTCCTGTACAACACTGTAAGCTTATTTATTTTTATTTTAATTGTATATGGTGTAACTATCATATCTCAACTAACTGTAATCATATCTCAGCTAACTGCAATCATATCTCAACTAACTGCAATCATATCTCAGCTAACTGCAATCATATCTCAACTAACTGCAATCATATCTCAACTAACTGCAATCATATCTCAACTAACTGCAATCATATCTCAACTAACTGCAAATGCTTATGTGCAGTAAGCACCTCAGAATATAAAATATACAGAATGCGCAAAATCAATTTAAATTGATTTTTACGAAAAACGCCATATTTGCGTATTTGAATTATTCTCTTTGATATTTAGTTGCTACACCGTTAATAAGAAAAAAAAAAACATAAATGTCGACAGTTGTTTAGTCATTTTTAGAGGACTTTTCAAATAGAAAAGCGCTTTCTGTGTGATTTATATTCTGCGGTATACACAATTTGGCTAACTAATAATTCAGACATGGAAGATATAGGCCAGTATTGACAAAAAAAAAAAGCGGATTCGTTGGGTTTTATGTGGCCCTCTATCAGACGGTGTATTTTTGTTTAATTATCATCACAGTTGTTGCGACTAATTAAAGTATTTTTACCAAATGAAAAACAAAAACCGACATCATGCGTACCATTCCTTAGAAAGAATGGAAGATACAGCTAGAGAGACTAGAGAGAGAGGAGAGAGAGAAAATGATAAAAGCTGAATTAGTATAAACTTCGAGAGCACAAACATCTCATGTAATAGAATATATTAATACACCATACACACATTTCAAAATCTACGTAATGGTTTATCTATTTGTAATTAAATATTGTTGGCATTTCAATGTGCATGTATGTGTATTAATTTGCATGCATGAATGTGGTTATGTATGTAAGTGCAGATTTTTGTTTTTCTCTGATGAGTTACAATATATGTTCAGAGGTAAATGGAAATGACAGGAAAATAAATTACAACACCACTAAGACTCACATACAGATAGACATAAAATAGACCGAATGATAGACAAATAAATAAATACATGGACAGATAGAGTTTTATACATATAGGTAGACTGATGAATAAATAAACAGATACATAACAACAGAGACATATACAATAATCAAACATATTGATAGACACACACACATATAGTATATATATATATATATATATATATATATATATATATATATATAGAGAGAGAGAGAGAGAGAGAGTTAGATAGATAGATAGATAGATAGATAGATAGATAGATAGATAGATAGATAGATAGACGGATAGATGTGTCACGTATACAAACAGCATATAAGATAAACAATCGGGTAGATTTGTTATTATAATATAATGTCTATAGTCTGTATACAGAAATATAAATCTCAAGGAATTTGTTCAACTTAGTTCAACTTCACTTTCTGGCTAATAGATCAACGGCTGTGTGTACACGAATCAAGACACGCTGCGGCTGTACATCGGCGGCTGTGTGTACACGGTCAAGACACACTGCGGCTGTACATCAACGGCTGTGTACACGGTGAAGTCGAAACAACGGCTTGGCTCATCATCCCAGTTCATCTTTTTTTATTCTTATATTCTTTTTCTGTTCAACGATTCAACGAACAATAACATTCAAAGAGCAAAAACTAAAACAAACAATCAAACAAACAACCGACTAGCTACAACTGATTTTTGTTGATGCGATGTTCACAATGTAATTCAACACGTATAGAATAGATACATCGACCTCCCATCTCCACGCGCGTATCATGAGCTGCTGTTCACGACGTTAACAGATCAGACGGGCGCCATGCGTTGTGTTACAGCGATAGGTGATACAACAACATTGATTTTTTATCCTACAGCGTTTCAATGTTGGACGATGGTGGTGGTGTGTGCACCACACGCCATTGGCTGAAGAAAATGGGCGATCTTTGATTGAGTTTACAGCTACAAAATGCTAGCAGTGTAACGTGATTAGTGATATATTAGAACTAGTTGACTGATTCTAACAATGTATCTCTTAAAAGCTACTTACAATGTTGAGGTCGTTCTGCTTGCGTAAAGCCTTTGGGAAAGGTAAGATGTACAACCATCAAGCACGGAAGTGTAGTGAAAGAGAAATGGGAACATTCAAAGTAATACATGTGTTCATCATCCGGGATTTACATGCTTCTTCAAGACTTAATCAAATTGAAGAGTTTAATATACTACCTTTTCTTAGGTATTTTAGGTCTTACGAAAGAGTGGACATTGATTGTATTCATTATGCCATTCACCGCGGAAGGAACAGAGGGATGGACGTGATTGTGTTCGTGTGCCTTCACCGTGGAAGAACAGAGGGATGGACTTCATTGATAGTGTTCATGTACCTTCACCCATGGAAGGAACAGAGGGATGGACATTGATCGTGTACATAATTCCCTACACCCATGGGTATGAAGGGATGGACATCGATTGTCGTTCATTATCTTAGCCTACACCCATGGAAGGAACAGAGGATGGACTATCGATTGTGTTCATTATGCCTTTCACCCATGGAAGAAACAGAGGATGGGACATCGACTGTGTTCATTATGCCCTTCACCCATGGAAGAAACAGAGGGATGGACATCAAGCTGTGTTCATTATACCATGGAAGAAACAGAGGGATGAACGGTTGTACATAATTCCCTACACCAAAAGGGTGGGGCGAAGATGGACAATGACTTTAGCAAATGGCGCCCTCCCAATTAGACAGGCACTGGCGAGTGTCAGGATAAATGAAGTTGGTTTGATAAAGACACAACACCTAAGATTACATAATAACATTTTTTGTACCTGTGTCTAGTAAAATTGTCCCTATTAATCTAAATCAAATTTACATACTAATCTTAATAAAGTATGATGTCTAGTGTATTTCACAAACATTGGTTTTCTAACCATCAATAACCATCCCCGTGACCCACCTGACCAAAATAAAAACATACATCCATCAAGGAGCAGACAAGCCATACCATCATGCACTGCATATTAGTCAATTACCCCAAAGGCCAAAACCTTTTCTAAATCAAATTGATTCATTGGGACTGCGTCCAACTGCCCCACCCTGCAGCCCAGTACTTCAACTTGGTGGTATAACACCAATCAACAATTGAAATATCACGCTCGTCAAATGCCCACACCATGATCATATGAGCCACGCCTACCAATGGAAATATTATTCTGTCGACCATGAATGACCTTCTCTGCGGCTGGTGCTGGCACCTGGTAGTAGCTTCACCAGAGATAAGGCGGAGGAGTCATGGTCATAATAACAGTCGGACCTTTCGCGCAATGGAGATATTAGGCTGTGAGACTATGCATGATGCTACGGATTTGATGGACTCTGCACGTCTTCTGGTCCGTGACTCTGCACAATATAATCGAATGAATCCTTTAACATTTTTCGTCCCTGTATATGAATAAATTTAGAAAGATAACAAACTCCGTTGTCAGTCGTCTAAAATACTTAAATTTCATCTCAGGAGACCATTTGATCAATATCTAGATATCCTGAATATTTAAATATGGAATGTCTTTACAATTGTCTGGTAATTTTAGTTCAGACAAATAATCAATAGCGACAATTAAGTTTTATGTGTTGCTCCACGAAAAATTTGTCATGCAATAGTTAACACTAATATATTGGCTCTTTGGTTACTGTTATTCTTCATATCTCACTTTTCACTTTATTTTTTGCCCAACCAATTATACTCAGTAACAATACCGGCTTTTTTAGCAATATAATTGAAAATATATACGAATAATTCTAAACACATAAAGCAAGGAGATATTCTCTAAAAATGGATGGAGCTTCAGTATTAAGATTAATGTGGTCTGATGTTTCATGCAGTGTTATGGCCATTGCCACACTGAAGATTTTTTATGCGTAAGTCGATCCTCAACTTGCGAGTTGTAAACCATACAAAATTCCTTTGAAAGACACAACCTTTCAGAACATATTAAGTGTTTAATATTTTTCAAGTTAATTTATTGTAATAATGACTTGTAGCTAAGTTGGAAATTGAAGGAGGGACTGATTAAATTACTAGCATAAATATTTATAAATAAAATGATAATAACATTGAATATTTAATTTATTCAATGCAATGATATCATTTCTTTATTGAATGCTATTATAATAGTGATAAGCAACATTAAATTCTGTTGTAATAGTGATAAGCAACATTAGATGCTGTTGTAATAGTGATAAGCCAACATTCACACGATGCTGTTGTAATAGTGATAAGCAACCATTAGATGCTATTGTAATAGTGATCAGCAACATTAGATGCTGTTGTAATAGTGATAAGCAACATTAGGATGCTAACGTTGTATTAGTGTCATATATCCAACATTAGATGCTTTGTTGTAATAGTGATAAGCAACATTAGATGCTAGTTGTATTAGTGATCGCCAACATTAGATGCTGTTAATAATAGTGATAAACAACATTAGATGCACTGTTGTAATAGTGATAAGCAACATTAGATGTTCTGTATTGTATTAGTGATCGCCAACATTAGATGCTGTTGTAATAGTGATAAGCAACATTAGATGCTGTTGTAATAGTGATAAGCAACATTAGATGCTGTTGTAATTGTGATAAGCAACATAAGATGCTGTTGTAATAGTGATAAGCAACATTAGATGCTGTTGTAATAGTGATAAGCAACATTAGATGCTGTTGTAATAGTGATAAGCAACATTAGATGCTGTTGTAATAGTGATAAGCAACATTAGATGCTGTTGTAATAGTGATAAGCAACATTAGATGCTGTTGTAATAGTGATAAGCAACATTAGATGCTGTTGATAATAGTGATAAGCAACATAATAGATGCTGTTGTAATAGTGATAATGCAACATTAGATGCATTAGATGCTGTTTTAATAGTGATAAGCAACATTAGATGCTGTTGTAATAGTGATAAGCAACATTAGATGCTGTTGTAATAGTGATAAGCAACATTAGATGCTGTTGTAATAGTGATAAGCAACATTAGATGCTGTTGTAATAGTGATAAGCAACATTAGATGCTGTTGTAATAGTGATAAGCAACATTAGATGCTGTTGTAAAAGTGATAAGCAACATTAGATGCTGTTGTAATAGTGATAAGCAACATTAGATGCTGTTGTAATAGTGATAAGCAACATTAGATGCTGTTGTAATAAGGATAAGCAACATTAGATGCAGTTGTAATAGTGATAAGCAACATTAGATGCTGTTGTAATAGTGATAAGCAACATTAGTTGCTGTTGTAATAGTGATAAGCAACATTAGATGCTGTTGTAATAGTGATAAGCAACATTAGATGCTGTTGTAATAGTGATAAGCAACATTAGATGCTGTTGTAATAGTGATAAGCAACATTAGATGCTGTTGTAATAGTGATAAGCAACATTAGATGCTGTTGTAATAGTGATAAGCAACACTAGATGCTGTTGTAATAGTGATAAGCAACACTAGATGCTGTTGTAATAGTGATAAGCAACACTAGATGCTGTTGTAATAGTGATAAGCAACACTAGATGCTGTTGTAATAGTGATAAGCAACATTAGATGCTGTTGTAATAGTGATAAGCAACATTAGATGCTGTTGTAATAGTGATAAGCAACATTAGATGCTGTTGTAATAGTGATAAGCAACATTAGATGCTGTTGTAATAGTGATAAGCAACATTAGATGCTGTTGTAATAGTGATAAGCAACATTAGATGCTGTTGTAATAGTGATAAGCAACACTAGATGCTGTTGTAATAGTGATAAGCAACATTAGATGCTGTTGTAATAGTGATAAGCAACATTAGATGCTGTTGTAATAGTGATAAGCAACATTAGATGCTGTTGTAATAGTGATAAGCAACATTAGATGCTGTTGTAATAGTGATAAGCAACATTAGATGCTGTTGTAATAGTGATAAGCAACATTAGATGCTGTTGTAATAGTGATAAGCAACATTAGATGCTGTTGTAATAGTGATAAGCAACATTAGATGCTGTTGTAATAGTGATAAGCAACATTAGATGCTGTTGTAATAGTGATAAGCAACACTAGATGCTGTTGTAATAGTGATAAGCAACACTAGATGCTGTTGTAATAGTGATAAGCAACATTAGATGCTGTTGTAATAGTGATAAGCAACATTAGATGCTGTTGTAATAGTGATAAGCAACATTAGATAAGCAACATTGCTGTTGTAATAGTGATAAGCAACATTAGATGCTGTTGTAATAGTGATAAGCAACATTAGATGCTGTTGTAATAGTGATAAGCAACATTAGATGCTGTTGTAATAGTGATAAGCAACATTAGATGCTGTTGTAATAGTGATAAGCAACATTAGATGCTGTTGTAATAGTGATAAGCCAACATTAGATGCTGTTGTAATAGTGATAAGCAACATTAGATGCTGTTGTAATATTAGTGGTCGCCAACATTAGATGCTGTTGTAATAGTGATCGCCAACATTATATACTGTTGTATTAGTGATCGCCAACATTAGATTCTGTTTAATAATTAGTCATCAACATTAGATGCTGTTGTAATAGTGATAAGCAACATTAGATGCTGTTGTAATAGTGATAAGCAACAATAGATGCTGTTGTAATAGTGATAAGCAACATTAGATGCTGTTGTAATAGTGATAAGCAACATTAGATGCTGTTGTAATATGATAAGCAACATTAGATGCTGTTGTAATAGTGATAAGCAACATTAGATGCTGTTGTAATTGTGATAAGCAACATTAGATGTAGTTGTAATAGTGATAAGCAACATTAGATGCATGCTGTTGTAATTGTGATAAGCAACATTAGATGCTGTGATAAGCAACATTAGATGCTGTTGTAATAGTGATAAGCAACATTAGATGCTGTTGTAATAGTGATAAGCAACAATGCTGTTGTAATAGTGATAAGCAACATTAGATGCTGTTGTAATAGTGATAAGCAACATTAGATGCTGTTGTAATAGTGATAAGCAACATTAGATGCTGTTGTAATAGTGATAAGCAACATTAGATGCTGTTGTAATAGTGATAAGCAACATAAGATGCTGTTGTAATAGTGATAAGCAACATTAGATGCTGTTGTAATAGTGATAAGCAACATTAGATGCTGTTGTAATAGTGATAAGCAACATTAGATGCTGTTGTAATAGTGATAAGCAACATTAGATGCTGTTGTAATAGTGATAAGCAACATTAGATGCTGTTGTAATAGTGATAAGCAACATTAGATGCTGTTGTAATAGTGATAAGCAACATTAGATGCTGTTGTAATAGTGATAAGCAACATTAGATGCTGTTGTAATAGTGATAAGCAACATTAGATGCTGTTGTAATAGTGATAAGCAACATTAGATGCTGTTGTAATAGTGATAAGCAACATTAGATGCTGTTTTAATAGTGATAAGCAACATTAGATGCTGTTGTAATAGTGATAAGCAACATTAGATGCTGTTGTAATAGTGATAAGCAACATTAGATGCTGTTGTAATAGTGATAAGCAACATTAGATGCTGTTGTAATAGTGATAAGCAACATTAGATGCTGTTGTAATAGTGATAAGCAACAATTGTAATAGTGATAAGCAATATTAGATGCTGTTGTAATAGTGATAAGCAACATTAGATGCTGTTGTAATAGTGATAAGCAACATTAGATGCTGTTGTAATAGTGATAAGCAACATTAGATGCTGTTGTAATAGTGATAAGCAACATTAGATGCTGTTGTATTAGTGGTCGCCAACATTAGATGCTGTTGTAATAGTGATCGCCAACATTATATGCTGTTGTATTAGTGATCGCCAACATTAGATGCTGTTGTAATAGTGATCGCCAACATTATATGCTGTTGTATTAGTGATCGCCAACATTAGATGCTGTGAAAAGAATTTTGGAGTCATTTAGCAGAACCTGCGGGTGGAAGGGAGGCGTAAACTTTGGCGAATGCCTGAAACAAATGTTAAGCTCTGCCTCCGAAAAAGCCAATATAGTCGTCGAGGGTAACATGTAATATGCGACAAATGAAATGAATAAAGAGTATTTTATTTAGTATATTGCTTTAAACTTTAGGTTGATTGCATTAGCGACATTAGCTCTACCCTATTAATCCCCTTTTCTCTCTATGTTAAGAATTAAAAATGATTCAAATATCTCTTGGAGCCCCGACATCCCGGGTACACTGCTCTCTCTCTCTCTCTCTCTTTCTCTCTCTCTCACACACACACACACACATATATATATATATATATATAATATTAAAACAGTACAACTAGAACAACTTCCCTTGTTGGTCTTAACACGGTTATACTAGACTAAAATGAAGACATACATTTGAAAAAGGTAGCACATTTTAAATGTGCATGTTACATTTAAATGGCTAGAATCAAATGTGTTTTCTTCACATCTCAAAGAAGATATTTTTTTCACTATAACTAAAACAAATGTGTATTCATATTTATGACTTTGGGTGAGATAGTTTGTAAGAAATAAGAAACTACCAACATTATTTTAACGTTTTCTCAAAAGAGCTCAGAAAGTAGACACACAATTTCCAAAAATTTCATGTCATGATATCTAATACATTTTTTTCATCATGGACAAAGAAGCAAACTAAAAAGAATAAGGAGAATATTTTCAAACACAGTATGAAGATATGGTGCCACATTTATTGTTTAAATAACAATTTCATAAAGATATTGAGCTATTTCAATGATCAGCTCAGTGGCGTAGAAACATTTCATTTTCTCAACCCTTTGTCCACAAGGCACGCCTATATCAAGTTTTATTTTCGGTCCAACACATTATCTCATTCTTCATCTGTAATTTTTTAATGTTTTATTTCCCAGCTCTTCCATTTTATGTGAAACATTTTTTTTATTATTTTTAGAACCGACACATATAATTGAATTCAACAGAAAATAAAGCATTTGAAGTTCGCTTCAAGTTATTATAGTAAATAGTTACTTTAGCTCAAGGAGTTAGAGTTTATATACAATGATAATTCAACTTTAGGAAAACAATATTTTATTTAGAGCGTGCTTTGTTACTATCACTTTAAGTGACCTAAATGATGCTGCAGCATACACTCAGAAGAATACACTCAGCAGCATACACTCAGCAGCATACACTCAGCAGCATACACTTAACAGAATACACTCAGCAGCATAACTCAGCAGCATACACTCAGCAGAATACACTCAGCAGCATACACTCAGCAGCATACACTCAGCTGCATAAACTCAACTGCATACACTCAGCAGCATAAACTCAGCCGAACACACTTAACAGCATTACGTCTATACAGGCAACAAAATATATTTGACAGCATACACTCAGCAGCATACACTCAGCAGCATCCATCCCGATAAACTTCTAATCGACATGTTGATCTTGAAGACAAAGTGCTAAGTGCTTGTGGGAGTAACCATCGAAAACTCATTAGTGAGTCATTATTTGTAGCACAGTTCCTCCATTCAGTCTAAGTCTAGAATCGAATGTGGAATTGTGGGTCAAGGTTATAATAAAATGCTAAAAAAAATAATTATGTAATCAGAGAGAGAGAGAGAGAGAGAGAGAGAGAGAGAGAGAGAGAGAGAAAACATCAAATTTTCTACAATAAAAAAAAACAAACATAAAAGAATATGAAAATTCCCTCGTGAGTTATATTGAAGCATTATCGAATTTATACAAACTGTATCTAATGGGTGAGCAGAAAATTACTTGTGTAGGCTACATCAACTAAATCAAGTAATACTTGAATCTCAACATTATGCAATATTACATATTATGTATATCCACTTATTACTGCGTTCGTATGCTTTTTTCGGAGGGGGGAGGGAAAGGGTGTGGGTTTAGGAAGACTTTCGGAGCTTTATAATTATTTGAAGTGAAAGGAACGTAGGAGGTGCTGGCACAATTAGTTTTGATAGAAAATAATTCTGGAAAGGGACCGTTTAGCGATGGGGACACTAGGCAGACACTGGGCAAAACACTAGGCAGACACTGGGCAGACACTGGGCTGACACTGGGCAGACACTTGGCAGACACTGGGCAAAACACTAGGCAGACACTGGGCAGACACTGGGCTGACACTGGGCAGACACTGGGCAGACACTGGGAAAACACTAGGCAGACACTGGGCTGACACTGGGCAGACACTTGGCAGACACTGGGAAAACACTAGGCAGACACTGGGCTTACACTAGGTAGACACTAGGCAGATATTGGGCAAACACTAGGCAGACATATCTTCTTCCCATACATACGAACGGCTCTGGTACATGTATATGTCTATACAGAGCCGGTTTTAATCTCTTTGATGCCCTTAAGAACTGAAATATGCCCCGTCTTCACGAATCTCGGTAAATATTTAAAGTTTCATGTCTGTCTGTTGCTACTCGAAAATAAGAATACTGTTTCCTGTTCAAATTATTAATGGCTTCTTGCCCGCGTCTTAATTCGATACAAGTTTAAAAAAAAAAACAAAGTTTCTTGGTCCTCCCCCGCCTCCCCCTTAAATTTATTCACTAAGAATTTGTTTAGTTTGCTTACATGCTAATCCAGTACTGCTGTATTGACCTATTTAATATATACCTCACACTAGATCCGGCCCCAGGCCGATTAGACTGATTGCTCCCAATAGGGCCATGCGCCTGTCAGGGACCCCGAAATAGACATTTAGCATTAATAGTAATAGTTGTCATTGTGAAAAAAAAACAGAAGAGGGGCCTCGCAAGCATCCGTTCAATTGGGCCCCTGCAATTTCTAAGGCCGGCTCTGCCTCCAATGAGTCTTGTGCGGCTATCATTGAGCCCGTTGTCAAAAACGTTTATGCTACGTTTGTTCCGGACATTTTGGTAAATCAACCATACCGCAGCTCTTTAAAGCATTTTTTTTACCGTATAAAACCGGGGTCCGTCTTTCATCAAGCCCAAGCGTGTTTGTCTCTGTGATACACCATATAGGCAAAGTGTTAGTATATTTGTTCCTATTTAATATCTTAAAGTTTGTGCATACTTGTACAATAAAATGCACCATATTGTTCTATATTAGAACCTATTAATAAACCATATACTGTGAGAAATAAGTACCCGTTTATTACACATTATCGGAAGTGTGTTTCTTTATGGGCGTCTGTATAATTCATGATATTGTGTGAGTGGAATCAACACAGTGTGTTGCCATTTAATACAAACGTACATTGTGTGAGTGTAATCAACACAGTATGTTGCCATTTAATTCACCGTACATTGTGTGAGTGTAATCAGCACAGTGTGTTGCAATTTAATACACAGTACATTGGGTGAGTGTAATCAACACAGTGTGTTGCCATTTAATTCACCGTACATTGTGTGAATGTAATCAACACAGTGTGTTGCCATTTAATTCACCGTACATTGTGTGAATGTAATCAACACAGTGTGTTGCCATTTTATACACCGTACATTGTGTGAGTGTAATCAACACAGTATGTTGCCATTTAATTCACCGTACATTGTGTGAGTGTAATCAACACAGTGTGTTGCCATTTAATACACCGTACATTGTGTGAGTGTAATCAACACAGTGTGTTGTCATTTAATACACCGTACATTGTGTGAGTGTAATCAACACAGTGTGTTGTCATTTAATACACCGTACATTGTGTGAGTGTAATCAACACAGTGTGTTGCCATTTAATTCACCGTACATTGTGTGAGTGTAATCAACACAGTGTGTTGCCATTTAATACACCGTACATTGTGTGAGTGTAATCAACACAGTTTGTTGCCATTTAATACGCCGTACATTGTGTGAATGTAATCAACACAGTGTGTTGCCATTTAATACACCGTACATTGTGTGAATGTAATCAACACAGTGTGTTGTCATTTGATACACCGTACATTGTGTGAGTGTAATCAACACAGTGTGTTGCCATTTAATACACCGTACATTGTGTGAATGTAATCAACACAGTGTGTTGCCATTTGATATACCGTACATTGTGTGAATGTAATCAACACAGTGTGTTGCAATTTAATTCACCGTACATTGTGTGAATGTAATCAACACAGTGTGTTGCCATTTAATTCACCGTACATTGTGTGAATGTTATCAAACACAGTGTGTTGCCATTTAATACACCGTACATTGTGTGAGTGTAATCAACACAGTGTGTTGCCATTTAATACACCGTACATTGTGTGAATGTAATCAACACAGTGTGTTGTCATTTAATACACCGTACATTGTGTGAATGTAATCAACACAGTGTGTTGCCATTTAATACACCGTACATTGTGTGAATGTAATCAACACAGTGTGTTGCCATTTAATACATCGTGCATTGTGTGAATGAGTAGCGGTACACACACTAAATTGGGTCTCCACTGATGTGTGACATCACTAACGAATTATGTCATTTATAGAACAAGAAATACACATCAATAAAAAAAATGCGTGTTTCAACAGAAAGAAATGTCTACAGAAAGAACAGTCAACAGAAAGAAAAGCCAACAGAAAGAACTGTCTACTGAAAGAAAGGTCAACAGAAAGAAATGTCTACAGAAAGAACTGTCTACAGAAAGAAAGGTCACCAGAAAGAACAGTCAACAGAAAGAAAGTCAACAGAAAGAACTGTCTACAGAAAGAAAGGTCACCAGAAAGAACAGTCAAAAGAAAGAACTGTACACAGAAAGAACATAAAAAAAACCGTCCACAGAAAAATCGATGACGCTTCATTAAAGAAATATCTTAAATGTTCTGTCAGTGAACATTTTATTAAATGTTCTATCAGTATGCAGTTTATCAAATGTTCTATCAGTGAAAAGTTAATCAAATGCTCGGTTTTTAATTTTTATTTATTTTAAAGTTTGTAATTAAAAAAAAGTATTTTAATGTCATTTGTTTCAAGTTTTAAAAAAAAAGTTCAATGATCAAAAACCTTTTTTGTTTTCAATATTTCGGTTGATCAAAAGAAAGTTAATGAAATATTCAATTATATAAAGAAAAAAATAATTATTATAATGATGAAATATTGACACAACTGCAGTTTTAATAGTTGGAACATTGAGATGAATCATTTGTTGTTTGAACAAACTGTTATCTATTTATAAAAAAAACTGACCAATGAACTATTAGAGATAGTGAAGAATGAATTTTATTTGAAGATGAAACATATGTAGTGTTTTTTTTTGTTATGAATTTTTTTGAGATAGTAAAGAATGAATTTTATTTGAAGATGAAACATATTTAGTGTTTTTTTTTTGTTATGAGTTTATTTTAAATAAAGAACCCCGTATACAGCCGATAAACCGTTTTTTGAAGGACCCTTATTTCGCTACTGTGGCTGAGTTTTTGACAAAAGTATTTAGCATTGTTTATGATGGTCAATTTCTTCAATAAAATATTGAGGGATTATTTAGGATGGTTGAGTTGTTAAATAAACTATCGTCTCGAGTGATTGGTATGTACTGTACTGAGACCAGATTAACGTGAACCATCAATATCACCTTGAAGTAGACACGATCTCGCCACACAGTAATGTTTTCGTCTGATTGGTCAACTGCTGCAACAACAATGGCTCACTTGAAGAAAACGTCTTCCGTATCAAGTAATTGCTTTTTGATCAAGTTTGGTCCATTCGTTAACCCGATGTCATCGATCTGAACCAAACACACTTAGTATCGATTCGCTTTAAAAAAATACAGCGCGGTGTATGATTGTATCTGGCTAGCATATCGATTACTTTTGAACCAGAATCGATCTTGCGATAAGGGAAGTATCTTTAACTTACAACGATACTTTTACCCATAAAATGTTTCAAAATTGATCATGAATTTAATTTCATTTCAGTTTTATAAATTCAGTGCAGTGAGTACAGGGTGGGAATAACATCGGTAGCAGATCACAATAAGGGTTTTAAATTTTCACCAAAGAGTAATAAACATTTGGGACGTTTTCAGAGCTTTAAAATGTGTTCAGTTAAATGAAATGAGATGTGGTGGCAGCGATTGTCCATTCTACGATGTGCACATGTGCTCACACAAACACATCGCCGAGAGAGCGCACATCCACTCCATCAGAGCGCACACATCAACTCAATCAGGGCGCACTAATGTATCGATAGTAGACTATATTCTAATATCTCGCTATGTTGCAGAATCTCACTATGTTGCAGTATCTCGCTATGTTGCAATATCTCGCTATGTTGTAATATCTCGTTATGTTGCAATATCTCATGTTGCAATGTCTCACTATGTTGTAATATCTCGCTATGTTGCAATATCTCATGTTGCAATGTCTCACTATGTTGTAATACCTCGCTATGTTGCAATATCTCATGTTGCAATGTCTCATTATGTTGTAATATCTCGCTATGTTGCAATATATCATGTTGCAATGTCTCGCTATGTTGTAATATCTCGTTATGTTGCAATATCTCATGTTGCAATGTCTCACTATGTTGCGAACGAAAAAAGTTACGTTTCCTTAAAAAATGTGCGCACAGACAATATCATGTGTAGCACAAAGTCTTCAGAGAGGGACATTGGTGACATCTCTGCAATATCTTCACTAACAACCTGAAGGGGGACATTGGTGACATCTCTGCAATATCTTCACTAACAACCAGAAGGGGGACATTGGTGACATCTCTGCAATATCTTCACTAACAACCTGAAGGGGGACATTGGTGACATCTCTGCAATATCTTCACTAACAACTTGAAGGGGACATTGGTGACATCTCTGCAATATCTTCACTAACAACCTGAAGGGGGACATTGGTGACATCTCTGCAATATCTTCACTAACAAACAACCTGAAGGGGGACAGGGGTGATATTGTTTGGGGGCTCTCGCGTTCTCTACAACGATGCCAGTTTTTTTCGGCTACAGATATGTCACCGCTGTACGACGTTCTTATGGATGGGCAAACTATGCCCCTATCTCTTAGGACCCCACTCACTGTAAAAGAGCCCCGTTCTATTTCTATCAAATCATTCGCTAACTAAAAGGGCTCAGATAATACTTTTGTTTGGGCTCCGAATATCGATCGAAGCCTCTGGCTAGGACCCCCGAATATCGCTATAAACCTCTGCTTAGAATCCCTAAATACCAATAGAAGTCTCTGTTTATAGCCCCTAAACATCGCAATAAGCCTCGGTCTAGGCCCCCCTAAATATCAATGAGAACCTCTGACTAGGCCCCCTTAATATCAATGAGAACCTCTGACTAGGCCCCCTAAATATCAATGAGAACCTCTGACTAGGCCCCCTAAATATAAATTGGAGCCTCTGTCTAGGGCCCCCTAAATATCAATGAGAACCTCTGAATAGGTCCCCTAAATATCAATGGGAGCCTCTGACTTGGGTCCCTTAAGAGCTAAGAAAAGCTTTGGGCGTGTCACAGTAGTTTCAAGGATAATCTACAATTAGAAGACTTTAATGAAATTGAAACTCACAAGGACAGTTTTAGAGCAATAGTTATGGTTTACAAACTGTTTTAGAGAAGTAGTTATGGTTAGCAAACTGTTTTAGAACAATATGTATTGTTTACAAACTGTTTTAGATAAGTAGTTATGGTTCGCAAACTGTTTTAGAACAATATGTATTGTTTACAAACTGTTTTAGAGAAATAGTTATGGTTCGCAAACTGTTTTAGAACAATATGTATTGTTTACAAACTGTTTTAGAACTAAACAGCTAGGGAAAGTTTTATTTTTCATAATCTAAACTAATTCATCCAGGCACATTTGTATTTAACTGAAACTTCAGATGTGGATTGTTTACTTTCAGCATGTTAGATAGGACAGTGCACACAGATCAATAAACTTAATAGAAAGTATATCGATCGCATTTCAAGTGTTCATTACTACCAGCTCGTTCTTTGCTGTATCGAAGTCTGTTGAACTGAAAATATATTTACACGTGTATTCCTTTGTGTGTTATACAAATGTAAAATTGTCAATGCTGATGTATAAACCTTATTGTCTAAAACTTAGCATTCCATGTGTCTCTGAATGTCATTCCTCCAAATTCTTTCTCTCGACTGTTTAAAAAAAATCTACTTCGGTCGTCATGTTAAACTAGTTGGTATTCTGGCCAACTCCACGGATTGCCAGTTGGCAATTTAAAGTAATTAACACCATAGATTAACACTATGTAGAGTCACAGTGAACTAAAGGAAATAAAAACGTTAAACATATTATTCTTAGATTAATTTATTTTAAAGTAAATTTAGTTTAATTTAATACAATGAATGTAAAACTAAAAGGTAAAACACTACATTCTGCTTGAAATGATATGTTCTGTAACATTTAAAAAGTTTCAAATAGTTTGCAAAGATCAAAAGAGAACCATATACAATGATAATTTTCATTTTCATCAATAACTTTACTCATCTATTTGATACACTGGTAATCAGACTCATGTAAGACATTCCATCTATAAACTTCTAACGGTTCCTATTTATCTCTAAATGACTTAAAATAAATCAAATCAGTAACGTGTTCGTACTATAGTGACTCCCAGTGACGTACTTTCTACAATGCAGGAGTGGACCCTCATGTACGAGGTCTGAACTTGCTTCATACACCATGTACAAAAAAAAAACAACCAGAATTACAAACCCAGTGCCAAGAGACCTTTGACCTTTATACCCATGTAAAGATGAGATGTTCATCTCTTGATACCAAATCAAACTCACAACCACGATTGGAACACTTTAGAACTATATTTGTATATTACAACTGTAGAGAAATCGACAGTGGCTTTGGAAGGCACCGCGGGGGCTATTGGTCAATGGTGACACTGGTGATAGATAGGTTCATCGCCGTGCAGCCACTGACTTACTTTATAAAGCTACCAGACCCCTGCATATGATGACTGAACATCAGAACCCTGGATATGATGACTGAACATCAGAACCCTGCATATAATGACTGAACATCAGAACCCTGGATATGATCCCTGAAAAAGGCATCCTTTTTATGACAACTGAATATCAAAACTGTGATTTTATAACAGTGAACCCTGGAGATGTTTATTAAAAAAAATCAGAACCCATGATTTTATAACAGTGAACATCAGAACCCTGACTATGGTGATGGTGAATATAGGAAGACAGTGAATATTTGAGCCGTGATTGTGATATAAGTGAACATCTGAATCTAGATTATGTTGGCAGTAAACATTATTCTGGACGTCAAATAGCAAAATATGTCAGTCCACAATTACAAAAAAACTAAAGGTTTATTTTTTCTCTGTGATCGTTATACATGCACACACACACACATTTATATATTATATTATATATACATTTGATGAAGACAATGAATACTAGGCTATGAGGCTAATTTTGTTAATGTTTCGGAATTGAATTCAATTTGTCACACCATCTTTCAAAATATACGTGCATTTATTCTGTTTGTATGTGAACTACTTTAGGATTATTTGTTTGTAAGCTCTGGCTTAAATATATATATATATATATATATATATATATATATATATATATATATACACACCAACTGAGTTAGGTGTATATATAAATACAAATAGAAGCGAGTTTATCACTGGCACTATTGTCCCCTTGCAGACAAAATTACCATTCTTGATGACTTCACTTTTCCTACCTCGTGAGTACTGACAATGAACACTGCCAACTCACATGCCATTGATTCTCTATTTATCGACAACAAGCTTGTCACTCTACATGACACTAATTCCCTACTCATTGACAAAATAACACAAAAAATAGACTGCACACTAAGACCGCCTGGTGTTATTATTGTGATGTACTAAAAGATAAACACAGCAGTTTAAAACTGGAACACATTGAGGTGAGTATTGGTAGCAATCAATAAACTTGACAACATTAAAAAGCCTCAACAACTAGTCTCTGGCAGACTCATAGAGCCTAGGACACTAACATATTCATAGGAAACTAATGTTTGCATGACATTTTTTCTTTCAAGTCTGATTTATAGTTGAACTATTTCTGGATAGTACATATACAGTCGATTCAGCTTAATTGGGACACATCGGGACCGAGGCTTTTTGTCCCAATTAAGCGGTTGTCCCAATTAAACATACAAATTTACTATTGGCTTCTTGGTTTGGTTTCTTTGAGATTTGTCCCAAATAAGCGACTGTCCCAATTAAGCGGTGTCCCAATTTAGCGGAATCCACCGTATACTAATAAATCGAGCGTGTTATTGAAACACTTTAACGTTAGGTGAAAATAACTTCGATTGATCGACACGGGCAAAATAATGTTTTCGTTCATTTTTTTTAATACTGAAATACATTTTTGATAATAAATGTTTGAAAACTAATCCCATAAAGTTTCCTTCACGACGCAAATCATTTGGCAACATTTACTAACAAAAATATGTATTACTGTAAATAATTAGTAAAACTACTCATGGATAATAACTTGATAGAGATGTGTTATGGACAATAACTTGATAGAGATGTGTTATGGACAATAACCTGATAGAGATGTGTTATGGGCAATAACTTGATAGAGATGTGTTATGGACAATAACTTGATAGAGATGTTTTAAATCTTGTTTGTTTTTTTCTTTATTAGTTTTTGTTTGCCTAACACATCTCTATCAAGTTATTGTCCATAACAATAACTTGATAGAGATGTGTTAGGCAAAAAAAAAACTAATAAAGAAAAAAACAAACAAGATTTAAAAAAAAATAACTTGTTTGTCATGATTTGACTATTTAGGTAGACATAAACAAAAATATTAGTTTTCGTAAGTAAATTATTGCGGCACATAACACATAAAACATAAGGTGAGCAATCTGAAATGTTCTACTCATTATTCGCTTACACAAGACTTACATTGATAGACACGAGCAGATAACTCATTCTACATATATACACGACCAGATAACTCATTATACACACAGACACGAGCAGATAACTCATTATACACACAGACACGAACAGATAACTCATTATACACACAGACACACGGATAGATACACGGATAGACAGAGGGATGCATGCAGGAACTAGCAAACAGTTGTGCCTATCTGACATAGATAAACAAAAACATACATAGATACAATGCACACACACATAAACCATACATAGATATTATGCACATACGCATAAACCATACATAGATATAATGCACATACACATACAACATGTATAGATAGATACACGACACATTTTATGAAATATTAAACGCAACATACACAAACACACAATCACAAAAATATAGATAAGATAAAAAATATAATTACATAGCATTATAATTATTTTACTTTCTAACATAGATATGAAACTATCTTACATACAAAACACTGAAAATTACTCATACAGCCATATGCAAAATATAAAAAGATACAGGAACAAGCACAGCTACCTAACAGGTTTATATTTTTGTTTACATCCCGTAACCGTTATGGGGGAACATATGCTATCATACGTCCTCTCTATGGTCAGACTTGGTGACGCCCATCTCCCCTCCTAGTCAGCGGCGAATATTTTTCGCTATACCAGGGATTTAACCATGTACCCTTTGCGTGTGAGTCGAGCTCACTATCGTTTTCGCTATTCAGCCGCCAACTGGTTTATATACCCGACACTCAAAAAATCTTATAAACAATATTTACAGATACTAAACAACAAATATAAATAAACAACAATGATGGTCATAGCAGTACGCAGGGCCTTGAACGAGGGTCATTTTTTAGTGTGTGTGCGTGGCGGGGAGGGGGAATCTAGTGCAAGTGTCATATTCGGGTCTGGAACAAGCATTAAGTTTTGATACAGTTCGGTAAAAATCAATAGCAAAGCAAGTGCCCCCCCCCCCAAGTGCGGTCTCGTGGGGTGGTCGTTCAAAGTTGCCAACCTTTATGGCCGCCACATAAATTTAATTAGATACACGAGTACACCTTCCTCACTGATACAGAGAGATATTAAAGTCAGCAACACTGTGGTCACTGACATGTAGACTGGTTGTCTACCCTGAATGATATGAGTAATAACACTCAAATCATCATAAGGGTTGTGGAATGTAATTGTAGCTTTGTCTCGCAGGCCTAATGTGTAAAAACAAGCAATTAAGCCTGTTCCATTCTGGACACAGGACGTGTTAGCGCATTTTCGTGTTATGTATCAGTACGTTTGTTAGCTTTCAGTAAATATTTGTAAATTTGGGAAATGTTTATAAATTCAATTGTGTAATGCATATATCTGTAAAAAAAATTATAAAGACGTTTCTTTATATTTGAAAAAAAAATTATTTTCTCTTAAATCTAACTACAAGCGGTTTGTGGTTACTTAAATAGGACTCATAATTGAAAACATTCGAAATTATAGTCATTTAATCGTCCGAAAACTCCGTCAATTGTTGCATAGCTCTGATATTTTCAATTAAACTCAGAACACAAGCTTACTATTTCATTTGATGAGTTTCTTAATAAATCTTGGTGAAACTACGTGCTGCAGTATTTCGCACCAAATGAATGGGTTATTGAACGTACAAGGTGTATATATAATATATAAGCCCCTTAGGAGCCCTGAAGCCCGGCCCTCAGAGGTCCTATCGCGAAATGAACTTTTGATGTACACATGGCAGGCCAAGACCTAAAAAATGATATATACATCATGGGTCTAGGACTTATAGTTGCTCAGATATAGACGCTCCTTTATTAATATAGCTTATATAGTAAAAAACGGTACTAAGCCCCCTTTTACGGCCCTCAGAGGTCAGATCGCGAAATGGAAAAAAGTCATTTCTTGGCAGGCCAAGACCTACAAAATGATATATACATCATGGGTCTAGGACTTATGATTGTTGAGATCTAGGGTGATGACAGACAGACAAAACGGGGACAATAGAGCATTTTTTTTTCGAAAATGGTCTAAAAATGTAGCGGTGTCTCGCAGATGCAATGTGTAATTATAGCTTTGTCTCGCTGACGTAATGTGTCATTGTACCTGTTTGTCACAGAGACCAAATGTTTGATGACGGAATATGTTGTATACGATCCATGTCCTGTACCTGCTTGTATGTTGTTCCTATATCACATACATAACATCCATTGACTCATCTTTAATAAATAGTGTTTACATCCATTATCAACATAGCTGATTCATCAGTCACTATGAGTGGTAGGTAACACTGTAGCTACTAGTCATACTGGGACTCGGACCTGCATTGCTCTGGTGTGTGAACGTGTTGGGCGTCGATTAAACGACCTGCACATTGTGGGGAGTATGATTACTCTATATCCTGTCATAGAAGTATGAGTTGTAAAAGATATAAATATTTTGTGTTCTCCACGTCTGAGTATATTATTACAAACACCCGATAATGTATGTGTGTAGATTGTACTAGCACGGGTGGAGCAAACAATTCAGTTGGATGCCCTACAGTGTTGGACATAACTAGTCCACACTGTCCAGGATGTACCTTAAGACGTAGGACACAACTAGTGTACACTGTACAGGATGTACCTTAAGACGTAGGACACAACTAGTGCACTGTCCAGGATGTACCTTAAGACGTAGGACACAACTAGTCCACACTGTCCAGGATGTACCTTAAGACGTAGGACACAACTAGTGTACAATGTCCAGGATGTACCTTAAAACGTAGAACATGTCCAAGGCGTACTTCAGAATTAAGACATCGCCTACACTCACAAAGAAGCAGGTCTTCTGTCATACATGACATGATGCCAGAAAATATTATGAAATTATGAGTCAGATGAGCTACTTAAATGAGGAAGTTGTGTTCAGAGCATGTACATAGTTTTTAATTAGGCTGACATTTATTAGTGCAAGTACTGATTGGGTATTCTATAATTTTATACCTTATTGAATTTGGTGTTACATTTATTTAATCTCATATATTATCATGTCTTTGATAAGCCAATGTTAGATGTCAGTTTAGCAAGAGCCATCTTAAAAGCTGTCCTTCCTTAGGTTTGGGCTGAAAATGTCTAATAGACTTATGGCGGTATGGGGAATTATGATTTAGACCAGTGCTTCTCAAACTTTTTGAAGTCACGGCCCCCTTGGAATGCCAATCAATATGTCGCGGCCCGCCTATTTTTTTTTTTTTGGTTTAGATTGCTTAAATTTATAATTTTAAACTTCTATATGCAAACTTTTACTAGTCAATACATGCTTTTTCTAATGTTAACAATGAAAGAGTGAAAAGATGCAACATATGTAATAAACTAGATTTTATTTTAAACATATATTAATACTATTTACATACAATACATTAGGTTAATTATATTTTATGTGTCACATTTTTCGAAATTCCACGGCCCCCCTTCGGACAGTCCACGGCCCCCTAGGGGGCCGCGGCCCACCACTTTGAGAAGCACTGATTTAGATGATATACCGAAATAAAATAATGGTAAATATCGCAACTGCGATGTGTGAGTGTGCTGGCTGCCGAAACATACACAATTATTATGCATTGATATTTTTTTAAAGCTCTATCGTGATGTTTTTATCCACTCCAGTGGCTACTTTATATAGTTGGCAATAAAGAGTACATGAGGTCAATACTAACACAATAAATGTCAATACCATACATTTCAGATTTATGGGCCAGCCTCAGTAATCAGGAAATCAATGGACTCTCCAACTGCCAACTCACAAAAAAAAACAACGAATGCAATTTTTTTTTATTTACATTGACATTTTTTTTTACTTAATATTTACAGGTTTTTTATCACTCATTTTACAACAAAAAATACATAAATTGTATTCGCCATTTGTAATACCTATGCAGACAAGATATCAGCCAGAAAAATTGTTATAGATAACATAATATAACTTTACCTTATAGATTTCATCAGAGAGAGTGTGTTATATATAACTTGATATGAATTTACATTATATATTTTTTCTGAGAGTTTGTTATATATAACATAATATGCCATTATAATTAAGATTTCTTCAGAGAGTTTGTTATATATAACATGATATGAATTTACATTATAGATTTTTTCTTTAGGGCTAAGTGAACTTTTATTTTACATCCAACTTACTAATCCACCATTTGCTATTCAATGACGCTGTCCATAATAACATTTAAGAGCTTATAAATAAGAATAAGGTATTAATTATTAATAAAAGTATTAAATGCCTGTAATAAACACAACGGTTAGGTCATTACTGCTGTAGGGTTTCATAGATTATACAAGTTTATAACATGACATTCTATTTATAACACAAACATTGAATTACTCCTAATCCCGATGTTAACATGGAATTATAAATAAAAATATTCGCAAATAAAAGATAAGAAAAAAATATTCGCAAATTAAAAGATAAAAAAAATTATTCGCAAATTAAAAGATAAAAAAAAGTATTCGCAAATTAAAAGATAAAAAAAAAATTCGCAAATTAAAAGATAAAAAAAAATAAGTGTCGATGGCTAATAATGTTGGTCCTACATGAGGCGGATTAAATGACAGGCACACCGGATGCGCGCCCGGGACCCCGACTTTTATTAAAGGGGGCCCTAAATATTCTTCTGCGCCCGGATCCTCTAATGACCTAAGTCCGTCTCTGGGTCCAACCAATAGGAGATTACGCTGTAACTATTTCAGAAACTCCTAAGTTCCATCACAGTTCAATAAAGTTCAATTACTACCATTTTGTTTTGTAGTCCCATAGGCAAAAGCATTCAAAAATATATATGGCAGTTTCGACCCAAAAACAAGATTGCGCATTATGTTCAATTTATATTCTGCGATCCCATTAATTGCTTCTATGAGTATATGTTCAATTTATATTCTGCGATCCCATTAATTTTGCTTCTATGAGTACCCTCATTCTTTCGTATTTTGAATCTGACATTATATAACCCCCTCCCCCCTCCTTGGAGGCAGAGATGGGTTACTTGGTAATCGTTTGACCAAGTTTCTGTACTTCTAGTACATTTTTCTGAGTACTTAAAACTCGTATTTTTATACTCATGGTCTTACTTGCAATTAAAAATAAGCGTTTGTACTTATACTCGTACTTGCACCTTTAATTACTTGATTACTCTACTTGTACTCTACATGTACTCTACTTGTACTTGTATTCAGATCATCTCTGGTTGGTGGTGGCATTAAAGGCCCCACCCAGGGCTAACCGCCCCCTTCCTCTACCCTTCTATAGTGATCATATTTGATAAGGATTTCTGGAAGAGGGCCCTTGGGCAGTGGAGGCCTTAGGTAGTTGCCTTCCTATCCCAAAGTACGGCTCTGCTCAACACACGAAAATACACTCACACACACACATACACGCAAGCGCACACACCAGTATGTAACAGTTATAATAATGCTTCATTGCGACATTACGGAATGCTGATTATTATTAATTAAATCACCACCTGGCTGTGATGTACAACAGAGGATACAAAACAAAGTTCACCTATAAACCAGTAATAAATAAATCCTAGTGGCTTTTCGCACTTGTTTCCTCAGACGTAAAATCAATTTTAGTTCAGGATCTGCTGACCTACTTAATCTTTTTTTTCTCTCTCTTCCAGCTCCTTCCTTTCCCCCCACCCCCAATGTTTGAGTAATCTATATTGCAGTGAGCAGCGACAATCGTGTGGCACGACCCACCCAACAGGCGCAGTCAGTAGATGTGATCCGAACAATCGTGTGGCACGGCCCATCCAACAGGCGCAGTCAGTAGATGTGATCCGACAATCGTGTGGCACGACCCATCCAACAGGCGCAGTCAGTAGATGTGATCCGAACAATCGTGTGGCATGGCCCATCCAACAGGCGCAGTCAGTAGATGTGATCCGAACAATCGTGTGGCACGGCCCATCCCACAGGCGCAGTCAGTAGATGTGACCTCAATGTTTGTTCCTGTCATTATTTCATGACTAAACTGGTGTTGTTGTTGTTGTTGTTGTTGACGGCGTTATATCCTTGATCAGAGTACAGTAGGAAGTGGCCCAATATCTATCCAATTACTTACCAACGTCTAGTCACTGGTCAACAATAAGTTAAATTAATTAAAGCCAATCATGCTGGATTATTATTTATAGTATTGCAGCAGGCAATAAATTGTTGATACTGGTGGCAAACACACTAACAGACACACACACACTGACACACACAGACACACACACTAACACACACACACACTAACACACACACACACACACACACTGACACACACAGACACACACACTAACACACACACACTAACACACACACACACACACTAACACACACAGACACGCACACTAACACACACACACACACACTAACACACACACTAGCATACACACACACTAACACACTAACACACACACTAACACACACACACAATTCACTCCTAAACACAACTTATATTTTACCTCCATCGGTAGATAATTTCTATTACACACCACAAGTTTTTCTGTCAAAGGTAATTAATTGAAATCATTTCTTCATTATTAGTATCCATATATTGTTAGTATCCATATTTTTAAAAAATGCTCTATTCGTTTTGTCTGTCTGTCCGTCTGTCTGTCCGTCATCACTCTAGATCTCAACAACCATAAGTCCTAGAAGACCCATGATGTATATATCATTTTGTAGATCTTGGCCTGCCAAAAAAACACTTTTGTCCGTTTCGCGATCTGACCTCTCAGGGCCGTAAAAGGGGGCTTATAAAGTACCGTTTTTTACTATATAAGCTATATTAACAAAGGAGCGCCTTATATCTCAGCAACCATAAGTCCTAGACCCATGATGTATATATCATTTTGTAGTTCTTGGCCTGCCATGTGTACATCAAAAGTTTATTTCGCGATAGGACCTCTGAGGGCCGGGCTTCAAGGCTCCTAAGGGGCTTATATATTATATATATGGCCCCATTATACACCTTGTACGTTCAATAACCCATTCATTTGGTGCGAAATACTGCAGCGAAATACTGCAGCACGTAGTTTCACCAAGATTTATTAAGAAACTCATCAAATGAAATAGTAAGCTTGTGCTCTGAGTTAAATTGAAAGTATCAGAGCTATGCAACAATTGACTGAGTTTTCGAACGATTAAATGACTACAATTTCGAATGTTTTCAATTATGAGTCCTATTTCAGTAACCACATACCACTTGTAGTTAGATTTAAGAGAAAATATTTTTTTTTCAAATATAAAGAAACGTCTTTATAATATTTTTTTTTACAGATATGTGCATTACACAATTGAATTTATAAACATTTCCAAAATTTACAAATATTTACTGAAAGCTAACAAACGTACTGATACATAACACGAAAATGCGCTAACACGTCCTGTGTCCAGAATGGAACAGGCTTTATTGCTTGTTTTTTTTTTACTTGGCAGTATTTGTGTATGGAACATGTCCTTGATTATTTCTCACTACGATTGCACACACCCTCCCATAGGTGCACGTTAATTATTCTAGTCTCCATCTACTAGCACACACATATTTCAACATAGAGTAAAACAAGGAATTACACACAATAGTTCCACGTGAGAAAGGGAAAAAAAAGAATATTATATTACTCACACTTACAGGAAAGAATAATCTATAACTTAATAATCGAAGTTAACGTGAACAAAGTAAACATCCTAGTGCAGCGATGACCTTTTACCTCTTTACCTTTGAACTTTACGCCTTGAAGTCACAGACTGGCAGCAAGAAATGATTGGTTACATATCACATAGATTAAAACTGCTGACTATTGCATACATTGGCATTTATTTATTTCTTGAAGTATTTTTACTAAAACTTATCAATGAAACTATAAATAGTTAGAAGGACTTTGTGTCTGTCTGAATATTGCTGGAAAATATATCCAGTAGTAAAATGTAGTTTTATTTACCCAAGCATCCTAAAATAGAACAATACATACAGGGAACATACAGGGAACATTTTTTCCTTTGCTTTTCTTGTGTAGGTATGATTCCCCCTCCCCCATTAGCTTAATAAATTCTCGACCATTTCCTGGTTTAGGACACACACATACAAACAACACAAAAACTTGAGGTCATTACAGGGAGAGTCCATCCCCGCCCGCAGCCTGATCCACCCTGAGGCCAGTTGTCCAGGCCACTAATTACTTGTTCATCACGTGACTGTGAGAGTTCAATAAACATCTCCCTTCCCGACCCAAACTTTTAGTCCGTCATTTTCTTATTATCTCTTATCGTTAGCATCGGGGGGTTTCTTCACGTTCTGACATTTGGTACTCAGTGTAACATTCTCCACGTCTTGACATTTGATACTCAGCGTCACATTCTTAACGTCTTGACATTGGTACTCCGTGTCACATTCTTCACGTCTTGACATTGGTACTCCGTGTCACATTCTTAACGTCTTGACATTGGTACTCCGTGTCACATTCTTCACGTCTTGACATTTGGTACTCCGTGTCACATTGTTCACGGCTTGACATTTGGTACTCAGTGTGCCCTTATTTGCCCATGTTCACTCGTATGCCAACGTCCCTTATTGGCCCATGTTCGCCCATTCACTCATATCATCCTTTTGCCCATGTCCGCCCATCTCCGCACATCCACCCATTGATTTGTGTCTACCTGTTCATATGTCTACCTGTTTCTCTTTCAATCAATCTATACATATAACTAACTACATCGATATTGATACACATAGTCCATAAACGGTTCATCGAGGCTTTATTCATACAAATGTTAAAACCTCACTTGTTTGTACAATTTCATTCTTTCGACAGAATTCTCGCCAGTTTGACCCCAAGAGTAGCAAAATAAACGATATCGTCACTCTGTTTCATCCCTGAGTGATCACATGACTTCAACTTTTCAACCATTTGATATGACGTCACTCAGGTCACTTGGCACCACTGGACAAGACAGCGTCTCTAGCTTACTCACTGTTAATTTGATAAATAACTTACGGTATAACTACAGAGATATAAATCTATGGGTACAACTATAGAGATATAAATCTATGGGTACAACTACAGAGATATAAATCTATGGGTACAACTATAGAGATATAAATCTAAGGGTACAACAACAGAAATATAAATCTATGGGTTTAACTACAGATTTAAATCCATACGTATAACTACAGAGATATAAATCTAAGGGTACAACTACAGAGATATAAATCTAAGGGTACAACTACAGAGATATAAATCTATGGGTATAACTACAGAGATATAAATCTAAGGGTACAACTACAGAGATATAAATCTATGGGTATAACTACAGAGATATAAAACTGTGGGTATAAATATTTTGTTTAGAAAACTGTTTCGCACACTATTCAATTTGAGTTAGAGAGTGCATTTATTTATTCACTTTGGAACCGAACAAAATTAAACAATAGAACATTTTTTTTCGAAAATGCTCTAAAAACGCCTGGTAATTTGTACAAAGAGAAGCTACATAAGGCGAAGACTAGTGCAGGACCGGCCATAGGATGTACGAGCCCCGATCGGAAACATTTTAGGTAGGTGTTAAGTGACGAGCTAATTAACCGCTAGGTGTGTTTTACACCTTTGGGGGCGCTGGGCCCCCCATTATGAGCAATCAGTCTATTCAATCTAAGGTGGATCCTTCACTAGTGTCATCGTAGTTACTGGTAGGCTCACACACACACACACACACACAACCAAACAAATTCTAGAACAGGGGTGGGCAAACTTTTTTAATCGCGGGCCACTTGGGTTCGTAAACTTGATGTACCGGCCGGACAAAGAAAACATCGATGGAATGTTGAGCTAATACAAATTACATGTAAAAGACATTACATAAAAAAGGTAGTGGCTATGTAGTGCTATGTAGTGCCATATAGTGCCATGTAGTGCTATGTAGTGCCATGTAGTGCTATGCTTCACCCTAAAACGAGTGACGGCCCGGATCAAACGGTCCGGCGAGCCGGATTCGGCCCGCGAGCAAAAATTTGCCCATGGCTGTTCTAGTTTGTGTCCTGACTAATCAGAAAAGTCGTTTATGACTTTAGCACTGCGACCATCCCCCCCCCCACCCTGGGGGCCGAAGTGAGCATCTTATTTTGTCTGTCTTGATGGCTTGACCATTGGTGTCGGATGGTAAAACAATATCCAAGGCGGTATGATGAGTACATAGGACTCTGGGAGATAGAGAGAGAGAATGAAGAGAGAAAGTGTGAGAGTGAGTGAATGAGAGAGAGGGAGATAGAGAGATAGTGTGCGAGTGAGAGAAAGATGGAGAATGAACGTGAGAGAGAAACAGAGAGAGAGCCAAGCCCAGTTCGTTTGGTCACGTTCATTGCTGGCGTTTTGTACATAGGCAAATATTGACAACTGGAAGGGAAGGGGAGGGGGGGGAGCTGGGGGGAAAGGGGTGAGATGGTCGGGGCGGACAGATCGATAGTTTCTTTATTCTATTATTTCCACCTTTGATCGCTTCATTTGTTAGACTAACATTCCCATTGAAACCTCGCCAGTGAAGTGGTCAGTGTTAGTCAGTCAGTTTGTATGTGTTGTGTATTGATGGAGTCAGTTTAATAGTCAGCGCATAGAGCACTTCGCACACATACACGTACTTATTCATGTTTGCATAGAACACTTTATCAAAACGGATTTTCATACATCCATGTATGGTAGGAGAGGTCATGTCACGGGAGAATTGGCCAATGACAAGCGTAGTGGACCTCTTGAATTTATAAACAATGAACAACGTTTAATGAACATATCGCTACAAGAAGTTATTAAATGTTGTTCAAAATTAAATACACATTTGAAAAAAAAATGAGTTCTTGTTCTTTTGAAATGATGCCATTTTGAGCAGCTTAGCAGCTATCCTCAGAAGCGTTTATGTATCACCAATCATGGATTTATATAGTTTAGGAAAATTGTTTAAAATATTAAGGGTCTCTAGGCAAAAGTAACAGTTTGGGTCCATAAAACATCATATGTGAAAGAAAGTATTCCGGAAAGTAGTCTTTGACATGTGAGGCTCTATGCAGTTGGCTCAACTGTACATCCGTAGGGAACGACCCTGAAAACAATGTATAGATGACCTAGTTCATCTTTGAGTTATCAACCGTACATTCAACATTTCTCAAATCATCGCAGCTCCAAATAACATCAGGGTCATTCCATGTCAACTCAACCAGTGGTGTTTCACCATAGCTAGAGCCTGCCAAGGTTAACAAGTGTGCAAATTATGAAAAGTGTGAATTACTGTTCACATGGTCATCTGGGGGTCGCAATGCGTGCAAAAATGGACGACCGTGATGCTTAAAGGGACCCACCATGAGTACACTATTATTGATTAACAGGAATTCTCTATCAAAATAATAAACACATAAATAAACACATATATGATACTTACTAATTGTATAACAAACATCATTTCATGTCTTATAGGTTATTGGCTATACCGGGTCAAATATTGATAAAAACTGTCTGAAGTGCAATGTTTGGAATTTTTTACGGCATTCTGTGTGCAAGCTACACTTGAGATAAATACATTATTCAACTGAGGATAAAACAATGAGTAAATACTGAAAATTTCAGCCTGACGCCTCTTTTAGTTTTTGAAATATTCACGTTCAAATATCGCGAAAATGTAAATGTCACGCGAACTCGCGACTACCCTTAAAATTTAAAAAAAATCATATCTCGGAAAGTTTTTGACCAAATGGCCTAAAATTTTCAGGAATCACTCAACTTTGAATGTACCACAAGCCATAAAAATTTCAAGAAGATCTGAGGGGTCGGGTGAACAATTGTCAAAAAACTGGTTGAGTTGACATGGAATGACCCATCAATGAGACTCAGTTATATGTAATATTTTGTTTATTACCATGTGATAACTTTGAATGTAAACATTATCTAGAAAATTAAAGTTCTCCACTCAGTCTCTTTGATAAAAATGTATCAACCATAATAATAAATGTTTGACAGTTTCTCTGCTACACAATGTTTGACAGTAGCTCTGCTACACAATGTTTGACAGTGGCTCTGCTACACAATGTTTGACAATTGCTCTGCTACACAATGTTTGACAGTAGCTCTGCTACACAATGTTTGACAGTGGCTCTGCTACACAATGTTTAACACTTGCTCTGCTACACAATGTTTGACAGTGGCTCTGCTACACAATGTTTGACAGTGGCTCTGCTACACAATGTTTGACAGTGGCTCTGCTACACAATGTTTGACAGTGGCTCTGCTACACAATGTTTGACAGTGGCTATTCCTTAAAAAAATGCCACCAGTTGGGGACCTATGTATGTCCCGGCACCGGGGGAGGGGGGAAGTTAAATTCTTCTATAAAAACATGAGATCTTTTACGTTGAGTTATTTATATTATGTCTAGTCTGCTTATTATATTTTTTTAGAAATAAAAAAGTGTACTTCATCATACTTCTGCTGCTCATTTCTGCAAGAGAACAAACAGTTTGGCCAACTGGGTCATCCTGCAATGTCTCCGGACAATGGCCAGTGTGCTGCAACCTACACATCATATACGGATGGTCTGCTGCACAATGAAAGGTCTCTCAAATGAGTTCCATCCTCACGGGACTGCACAACTCGGTCTGGATGTTCGATGCCAACAAATTCTGGCAGACACCAGAAATTCATCCATAGCCAGGGACTGGTTTATAGTATATCGGACTCCAGTTCATCTTTCACAGTGACCTTAAAGTCTAACACATTTATTACAATATATATTAATACTGTTTGAAAAAACTCAATACATAATATATGCTGTCAACACAATGAATACTTTTGATATTCTTCTATAATGATTTAAAATATTTTCAAAATATCTGATATTTTGAAATAGTATTGCAACATAAGACAAATTTTATCGTTATCACATTATCTAATATTTTTAAAAGTTATCACTCTGTATAATATAATGAAATGATATCAATATTTAAAAAACGCCAAAAATAAATTGAAAGTGTTTTATCCACTAATTAGTACCTGTATGACAACAGATTGTTTCTATATGTCAAAGAAGTCACACTAATACTTCAGAAAATATCTCAGAGATTATTGTGTTGCTATGTTTAAAGTATCACTTGATTTGTAAAAAAAATACTGTTTTGTAAAGCTTTCTTTGTAAACAAAACATTATTGAAAAGTTTGTGAATAGTCAGAATATATTTAATAATATGCCTATTTCTAATACTTCATAGTAGGGCGAATAGATGGCGCTTTGGTTGTTAATCTGTTCTACAAGCTGTAGGTTACGGGCCTCAAACCTGTGCAAATCTAGTCATCTACAAACACCGTCCTATTAGCAGATCATCGGATTAAAAGATGAACATCTATTGGTACATCCTCTTATAAAATAACAGTGCGCTGATATCTGAAAAGCTTTTTACCGGGAAATTCAATTATAAATGTCTGTTTGTTTCCGCAATGACCCAAATCATGATAATATTTATATTTACATTAAACTAAAACTTGACTCATATTCATGCACAATGAATATAATATGGAAGGGTGTTTGTCATCAGAGTGACACATTATGCACAGTGACTGTAATATAGAAGGGTGTTTGTCATCAGAGTGACACTTTATGCACAGTGACTGTAATATGGAAGGGTGTTTGTCATCAGAGTGACACATTATGCACAGTGACTGTAATATAGAAGGGTGTTTGTCATCAGAGTGACACTTTATGCACAGTGACTGTAATATAGAAGGGTGTTTGTCATCAGAGTGACACTTTATGCACAGTGACTGTAATATGGAAGGTTGTTTGTCATCAGAGTGACACTTTATGCACAGTGACTGTAATATGGAAGGGTGTTTGTCATCAGAGTGACACATTATGCACAGTGACTGTAATATAGAAGGGTGTTTGTCATCAGAGTGACACTTTATGCACAGTGACTGTAATATAGAAGGGTGTTTGTCATCAGAGTGACACTTTATGCACAGTGACTGTAATATAGAAGGTTGTTTGTCATCAGAGTGACACTTTATGCACAGTGACTGTAATATGGAAGGGTGTTTGTCATCAGAGTGACACTTTATGCACAGTGACTGTAATATGGAAGGGTGTTTGTCATCAGAGTGACACTTTATGCACATTGACTACAATATGGAAGGGTGTTTGTCATCAGAGTGACACTTTATGCACAGTGACTGTAATATAGAAGGTTGTTTGTCATCAGAGTGACACTTTATGCACAGTGACTGTAATATGGAAGGTTGTTTGTCATCAGAGTGACACTTTATGCACAGTGACTGTAATATGGAAGGGTGTTTGTCATCAGAGTGACACATTATGCACAGTGACTGTAATATGGAAGGTTGTTTATCATCAGAGTGACACTTTATGCACAGTGACTGTAATATAGAAGGGTGTTTGTCATCAGAGTGACACTTTATGCACAGTGACTGTAATATAGAAGGTTGTTTGTCATCAGAGTGACACTTTATGCACAGTGAATGTAATATGGAAGGGTGTTTGTCATCAGAGTGACACTGTATGCCCAATGACTACAATATGGAAGGGTGTTTGTCATCAGAGTGACACTTTATGCACAGTGACTGTAATATGGAAGGGTGTTTGTCATCAGTGTGACACTTTATGCCCAATGACTACAATATGGAAGGGTGTTTGTCATCAGAGTGACACTTTATGCACAGTGACTGTAATATAGAAGGGTGTTTGTCATCAGAGTGACACTTTATGCACAGTGACTGTAATATAGAAGGTTGTTTGTCATCAGAGTGACACTTTATGCACAGTGAATGTAATATGGAAGGGTGTTTGTCATCAGAGTGACACTGTATGCCCAATGACTACAATATGGAAGGGTGTTTGTCATCAGAGTGACACTTTATGCACAGTGACTGTAATATGGAAGGGTGTTTGTCATCAGTGTGACACTTTATGCCCAATGACTACAATATGGAAGGGTGTTTGTCATCAGAGTGACACTTTATGCACAGTGACTGTAATATAGAAGGGTGTTTGTCATCAGAGTGACACTTTATGCACAGTGACTGTAATATGGAAGAGTGTTTGTCATCAGAGTGACACTTTATGCACAGTGACTGTAATATGGAAGGTTGTTTGTCATCAGAGTGACACTTTATGCCCAATGACTACAATATGGAAGGGTTTTTTTCATCAGAGTGACACTTTATGCGCAGTGACTGTAATATAGAAGGGTGTTTGTCATCAGAGTGACACTTTATGCACAGTGAATGTAATATAGAAGGGTGTTTGTCATCAGAGTGACACTTTATGCACAGTGACTGTAATAAAGAAGGGTGTTTGTCATCAGAGTGACACTTTATGCACAGTGACTGTAATATGGAAGGGTGTTTGTCATCAGAGTGATAATGAACTTGATGGATATTTGTATTCGAAATGACACAAACCGTGATACATGCGTTTATTTACTGTTACAACCCTAGCCTTGATCTTTGCCTGATTCCGATATTGATTAACGTGGACCGCCCGTCCACATAGGAATAATTCTAGAATAAAATCATCCATAAACAGATGTGTTTTTATCAACTTCTGAATGTGGCTTGAATTAAAATTCCATTCATCAAGAGAGTTACTTGACACACACATTTCTTTTTTATATTGTTGACAAACTCTCTCGTTGAAATCTCTAAACAGAATTGTTTTCTTTACATTCAATTCTCTGAGGAGATGGACGAGGACCGGGGGTAGAGAGTCTGTTATTTAAAATAAGATACAGGCTTTATTTAAATCAATAAACTGCTTAGAAACTTACATCACAGTTTCCTGAAATGAACGGCTGACTAGTTTGTGTCTACTGTTTAGTGTATGCCCACTGTATAGTGTATGCCCACTGTATAGTGTATGCCCACTGTATAGTGTATGCCCACTGTATAGTGTATGCCCAATGTATAGTTTATGTCCACTGTATAGTGTATGCCCACTGTATAGTGTATGTCCACTGTATAGTGTATGCCAACTGTATAGTGTATGCCCACGGTATAGTTTATGTCCACTGTATAGTGTATGCCCACGGTATAGTTTATGTCCACTGTATAGTGTATGCCCACGGTATAGTTTATGTCCACTGTATAGTGTATGCCCACTGTATAGTGTATGCCCACGGTATAGTGTATGCCCACGGTATAGTTTATGTCCACTGTATAGTGTATGCCCACGGTATAGTTTATGTCCACTGTATAGTGTATGCCAACTGTATAGTGTATGCCCACGGTATAGTTTATGTCCACTGTATAGTGTATGCCCACGGTATAGTTTATGTCCACTGTATAGTGTATGCCCACGGTATAGTTTATGTCCACTGTATAGTGTATGCCAACTGTATAGTGTATGCCCACGGTATAGTTTATGTCCACTGTATAGTGTATGCCCACGATATAGTTTATGTCCACTGTATAGTGTATGCCCACGGTATAGTTTATGTCCACTGTATAGTGTATGCCCACTGTATAGTGTATGCCCACGGTATAGTTTATGTCCACTGTATAGTGTATGCCCACTTTTTAGTGTATGCTCACTGTATAGTATGCCCTTTGTATAGTGTATGCCCACTGTATAGTGTATGCCCACGGTATAGTTTATGTCCACTGTATAGTGTATGCCCACTGTATAGTGTATGCCCTTTGTATAGTGTATGCCCACTGTATAGTGTATGCCCACTGTATAGTGTATGCCCACTGTATAGTGTATGCCAACTGTATAGTGTATGCCCACTATATAGTGTATGTCCATTGTGTTCTGTATGCCATTTGGTTAGAATACATCCACTTTATTGTAAACGTAAACAGTCTTGCGTATTTTAATTGTATTATGTATGTAAACAGTCTTGTTTATGTTAATTGTATTATGTATGTAAACAGTCTTGTTTATGTTAATTGTATTATGTATGTAAACAGTATTCTGTATGTCCATTGTATTGTGCATGTCAATAGTCTTCTGAATTTCCATTGTATGGTGCATATAAACAGTCTTGTTCATGTCCATTGTTTGTGTATGTAAACAGTCCATTGTATTGTGTATGTAAACAGTCCATTGTATTAAGTATGTAAACAGTCTTCTGTATGTCAATTGCACTGTGTATGTAAACTGTCTTGTTTATGTCAATTGTATTGTGTATGTAAACAGTCTTTTGCATGTCCATTGTATTGTGTATGTAAACTTGCTTCTGTATGTCAACAATATTGAGGGAATAATACGGAGGCATCAGGAACCAATTATATACTTTTGACTGAGGGCGCATAAAAACGGACAACTTCTAAGCTTAGGGTCCCAAAGGCCCTAAAATGGTTTTAACTGTATGTCTACAATCTAGCATGTCCACAGAATGTCCACTATCTAGACTATGTGTACTCTCAAGTGGTCAAGTATTCTCAACAAATGCTCTTAATAAATTAAAACAATAAAATAAAACTCTCTAAACTTGTAATAAAATGGGTTTTTGATTTGAAGGGTTTCTTAAAGGCTGAGATGTTTATCTGTAAACCACTAATAGAGCGGCTTTTGCAGTGCCCTTCTTACATCCCTATCATAGGTATGTGATGGGACATACTAGGGTAAGAACCCTTAACCAGAGCTATTTTAGTGGATACACAGACCACAATAACGCTAGTGCCTCTTTTTGCTGCAGGGGCTCTTTTCTGGTACGAAGTCCCATCAAATCTTATGCCATCAGGACCGCTATAGTATTTCTGCCTGGTGCCACGAAACACATTCTCAGCCCTAAAACCTGAAAAACGGCCCCGCCTTTTTGTGAAGATCCTCTAAACCACCAATGAGACAGTTTTTATGGTGTCCTTCTTTCAATCACTCCAAATCCGATAGTGCAATGGCAATGTGGGTCCCACGGGAGATATAGTAGAAACTTACACCATGAATTAAAGTACCCAATGGTCCTCACCGGAGATCGAACCCGGAACTATCAGAAAGACAGTCCAACAATTCATTTACGACCATCCGTCCCCCACGTGGCCCTGTCTGTAGCCTACTAAATTGCAGATCAAAAAGCCTAGTCACCAGGCCTGTAGCGTGCGGGGCGCCAGGGGGCCGGGCCCCCATGCGTTTTGTCTGGCCCTCCTGCTTATTTGCTCTACTTAGTAAAATATATTACCTGCCCCCCCCCCCCGCTATTGCCTGGCCCCTGCTGAAGAATGCCTGGCCCTTCCTGTAGAATTTTCACGCTACGGGGCTGCTAGTCACTCGAATATCTTTTTAAAATTTAAAAATAAATTAATAGGATATCTGCATATACGTCACTGAGAACCGTTGCCTTGCCGTAATTAAGATTTGAAACTAAAGAGTTGGATTAAGTTAACGTTGACTGTCACAACAGAACAAAAAAAACAAAAAGTTGCTGTAGCTAACGAAAAAAAAAAACAGTCATTAAAATGAACAATAGAAGATTCGATTGAATTATTCCATTCTTTAATTGTATTGACCTGGTGAAGTGGCTCCCCTCAGACTGCATTACCTGATCAAATTGGTTGCAGGAAATGTCAATACCGGAAGTGATGCACGTTGCACGCGATTAGCGCGCATGTGCAAACACATCCACATGGTCAATGGTGACTGCTGAAATGACACCCAATGACATTTTTTTTTGTTGTCAATTTTGTACAGTTTTTACTGTGAAAAGGGGGGGGGGGTTGAATTACTTGGTGTATTTTAACTCAGTATTTGAAATATAATGAATTGCATTGATGAAAACACACAACCACAGATGTCAGTCCAAAGAGTACGATGCAGGCCACTTGTTTGAATCCAGCAACTCCCGCCAGGGTGACATTGAAACGTTCCATGAAAACAAATGTTTCCCTATGTTCTATGAAAACAAACGTTTCTTATGTTCTATGAAAACAAATGTTTCCCTATGTTCCATGAAACCAAATGTTTATTATGTTCTATGAAAACAAATGTTTCCTTATGTTCCATGAAAACAAATGTTTCCCTATGTTCCATGAAAACAAATGTTTCCCTATGTTCCATGAAAACAAATGTTTCCCTATGTTCCATGAAAACAAATGTTTCCCTATGTTCTATGAAAACAAATGTTTCCCTATGTTCCATGAAAACAAATGTTTATTATGTTCTATGAAAACAAATGTTTCCCTATGTTCCATGAAAACAAATGTTTCCCTATGTTCTATGAAAACAAATGTTTCCCTATGTTCTATGAAAACAAATGTTTCCCTATGTTCCATGAAACCAAATGTTTATTATGTTCTATGAAAACAAATGTTTCCTTATGTTCCATGAAAACAAATGTTTCCCTATGTTCCATGAAAACAAATGTTTCCCTATGTTCCATGAAAACAAATGTTTCCCTATGTTCCATGAAAACAAATGTTTCCCTATGTTCTATGAAAACAAATGTTTCCCTATGTTCCATGAAAACAAATGTTTATTATGTTCTATGAAAACAAATGTTTCCCTATGTTCCATGAAAACAAATGTTTCCCTATGTTCTATGAAAACAAATGTTTCCCTATGTTCTATGAAAACAAATGTTTCCCTATGTTCCATGAAAACAAATGTTTCCCTATGTTCCATGAAAACAAATGTTTCCCTATGTTCTATGAAAACAAATGTTTCCCTATGTTCTATGAAAACAAATGTTTATTATGTTCTATGAAAACAAATGTTTCCCTATGTTCCATGAAAATAAATGTTTCCCTATGTTCCATGAAAACAAATGTTTCCCTATGTTCCATGAAAACAAATGTTTCCCTATGTTCCATGAAAACAAATGTTTCCCTATGTTCCATGAAAACAAATGTTTCCCTATGTTCCATGAAAACAAATGTTTCCCTATGTTCCATGAAAACAAATGTTTCCCTATGTTCCATGAAAACAAATGTTTCCCTATGTTCCATGAAAACAAATGTTTCCCTATGTTCCATGAAAACAAATGTTTCCCTATGTTCCATGAAAACAAATGTTACCCTATGTTCCATGAAAACAAATGTTTCCCTATGTTCTATGAAAACAAATGTTTCCCTATGGTCTATGAAAACAAATGTTTCCCTATGTTCTTACCCACATTTACTACACATTTCGGCCATCCACTACAGATTTCAGCCATCTTCTAAGGATTTCGGCCATCTAATTCAAATTTGGCCATCTACTACAGATTTTGGCCATGCTGTTGTTGAAATACTAACACATCAGAATTTACATATTTAAAAGAAAAACAAACGATTTAATTGTATCCAGTGATAGGACGAGAGCCCAGACATTTTATTATGAATGATTATGATAACACAGTACCCTTATATAGCATTTTCTAAAAATAGGACTATGACCGGCAACACTCACACCTCGTCCCTGATATATATATATATATATATATATATATATATATATATATATATATAAACACTTGTAATAAAGAATTCAATCCTCAGATGTAATCTGATTTATGTCAAGTATTTTTTGTGGAAGTCTGAAAGTTGGCACCACTGACCTACATTTCATAACATCATAGCGTTGTGATAAGTGACAATGTCTGACACTTATACGTCATCATCGAGGGAACAGAAATAATGTCGGGCTACACCATCACGTGACATATAAACCAAGACAAAATTACTTAACATTATAGCAAGAGAGTGATCCAGAGTCGACACTGATGAGGGGCTCTTGAGTCATTTCGGCCCTCTCAGTCATTTCGGCCCTCTGAGTCACTTCGGCCCTCTGAGTCATTTCGGCCCTCTTAGTCATTTCGGCCCTCTCAGTCATTTCGGCCCTCTCAGTCATTTCGGCCCTCTCAGTCATTTCGGTCCTCTGAGTCATTTCGGCCCTCTCAGTCATTTCGGCCCTCTGAGTCATTTCGGTCCCCTCAGTCATTTCGGCCCTCTGAGTCATTTCGGCCTCCAAGTCATTTCGGCCCTCTGATTCATTTCGGCCCCGATGCTTTATAAAATTCTCATCTTAAAGGACTGACAATTGAAGGCGAGCCCTCAGATTCTCAATGATTGTTACGGGCCTGAAAAAAGGCCTCAGACTTACTGTTGACTGCCATGAGTGTTATACAGTATAACTAAATGTATATAACAGACAAATGCAGTTCTATTGCCCTCAATACTGAGACAGAATAAAAGGTTCCGGGTCTTATGCCCGCTTAATTTTTATATACTTGTCGTAGCATTAATCTTGATTACTGATTCAATGTAAGGTAATATTACTGATTCAATGTAAGGTAAAATTACTGATAAAATGTAAGGTAATATAACTGATACAATGTTAGGTAATATTACTGATTCAATGTAAGGTAATATTACTGATACAATGTTAGGTAATATTACTGATACAATGCAAGGTCGTATCCTGTAAGACTGTAACCCATAGACAGTATCCTGTAAGACTGTAACCCATAGACAGTATGCTGTAAGACTGTAACCCATAGACAGTATCCTGTAATACTGTAACCCATAAACAGTATCCTGTAAGACTGTAACCCATAAACAGTATCCTGTAAGACAGTAACCCATAGACAGTATCATGTAAGACTGTAAAGTATTTTGTTATATTTATTCCCCGACTTAAAACCCATAATACATATGCGCTAAAATGTCCTGTGTCCAAGATTGGAACAGGCTTAATTGACTTGCTTGTTTTTACTTACAACTATTTAGGTGGTATAAAAAATATCTCTCTCTCTCTCTCTCTCTCTCTCTCTCTCTCTCTCTCTCACGCACACACACACACACACACACAACTAGGATAAACAAAATGTAGAAAGTCAATTAAAAGATAAAAAGAAAACAAGCGCGCACAATCTGTGACGTAATTATTTGTTATTCAATAGAGAATCAAACACTTTCTAAAGAAAACATCTCCGGTGACGCCACTGCGCGAGATGACTCTCCCTATAGGGTGCCGCCCATGGAACGGTTACCAAGGACCGATGAAGAGGCTTTAAGAGTGTCTCACAACGGTCATCGTCTAATGAACTTATGTTGTCTGTTAAACTGTTGACAGCAGATAACACGTGAATATCTCTTCGTTAGGTCAGTGTGTGTGTGGAGAGAGGGGGGAAAGAGGGGAGATAACTTCAAAAGATGTCTGAGAGTTGCCCCGAAATTTGCTCAAGATAAAGGCATTTGTGTGTGTGTGTGTGTGTCTGGGGGTGGGGGGGCGTTATGAAGAGAGAAAAGTAGGGAGTAAAAAAAAAAGACATGCAGAGACACAGAGAAAGGCAGACAAACTAAATTTTCTTAGGTTTAATTAAATCGTTTTCGCAAAAAAAATAATAAAAACGACTTTAATTTGTAATTTAGTTTGATTTACACACGTATACATATATAAGTTATACATATATTTTAGTCGGACCAGACGTAGTTTGATTTACCTACATATGCAGTCCATATATTTTAGTTGGACGAGAAGTAGTTTGATTTACCTACATATGCAGTCCATATATTTTAGTTGGACGAGAAGTAGTTTGATTTACCTACATATGCAGTCAATATATTTTAGTTGGACCAGAAGTAGTTTGATTTACCTACATATGCAGTCAATATATTTTAGTCGGACAAGACGTAGTTTGATTTACCTACATATGCAGTCCATATATTTTAGTTGGACCAGACGTAGTTTGATTTACCTACATATGCAGTCCATATATTTTAGTTGGACGAGAAGTAGTTTGATTTACCTACATATGCAGTCCATATATTTTAGTTGGACGAGAAGTAGTTTGATTTACCTACATATGCAGTCAATATATTTTAGTTGGACCAGAAGTAGTTTGATTTACCTACATATGCAGTCAATATATTTTAGTTGGACGAGAAGTAGTTTGATTTACCTACATATGCAGTCAATATATTTTAGTTGGACCAGAAGTAGTTTGATTTACCTACATATGCAGTCAATATATTTTAGTCGGACCAGACGTAGTTTGATTTACCTACATATGCAGTCCATATATTTTAGTTGGACGAGAAGTAGTTTGATTTACCTACATATGCAGTCCATATATTTTAGTTGGACGAGAAGTAGTTTGATTTACCTACATATGCAGTCCATATATTTTAGTTGGACGAGAAGTAGTTTGATTTACCTACATATGCAGTCAATATATTTTAGTTGGACCAGAAGTAGTTTGATTTACCTACATATGCAGTCAATATATTTTAGTTGGACAAGACGTAGTTTGATTTACCTACATATGCAGTCCATATATTTTAGTTGGACCAGACGTAGTTTGATTTACCTACATATGCAGTCAATATATTTTAGTCGGACAAGACGTAGTTTGATTTACCTACATATGCAGTCCATATATTTTAGTCGGAACATACGTAGTTTGATTTACCTACATATGCAGTCAATATATTTTAGTTGGACCAGACGTAGTTTGATTTACCTACAGATACAGTCTATATATTTTAGTTGGACCAGACGTAATTTGATTTACCTACAGATACAGTCCATATTCATTAATGTGCAATTTTAATCAACAAAGGGCGGATTCAAAGATTTTATTAAAATATAAATACACACCAATATATAGTAAAAAAAAATCCCTTCTTTCATAAACATTGTCCACTTCTCAACATGTAATCTTCAAGGATAAAAACGATTGTGTGTCCATTTCAAAATGTCTGTATTTTCCTGCAGTTTCTTGTGGACAAAATGGCAGCGTAAACCGAGCGTACAAATTAAAAAGGGGCATGACCAGGGCAGGACCACCAGGGCAGGACCAGGGCTAGTTTTGTTTATAATGAATGTATTTGTTGTTTTTTTGGGGGGTTTTTTGTGGATAAAAATGTAAACAGCAGATGGACTCAGTGTAATAAAAGATGAATATTTTCTCCTTAAACGTGGTGTATATATTAGCCGGACTACAACGATTGACCAAGATCAATCAGATTACATTGATTGACCATGCTTCAATGATTGACCAAGATCAATCAGATTACAATGATTGACCATGCTTCAATGATTGATCAAGCTCAATCAGATTACAATGATTAACTATGCTTCAATGATTGACCAAGCTCAATCAGATTACAATGATTGACCAGGGTCAGTGATTGACCAAGCTCAATCAGACTACAACGATTGACCAGGCTACAATGAATTACCGGCTCAATCAGGCTACAATGACTGACTAGGCTGCAATACAGGGAAATGACCAAAGAAAAGCCATATGGACTTTTAAATAAATCAATTGATTTGTTAACTATCTTCCAGTATTATAAAATAACCTTTTTGCTGAACATCTTGTAGCTTTATTAAGTTGTCCTACAGTTAAAGTTGAACCTCATATAACAAAGCCATGATTAGAAAGTAATACACTGTATTCCGGTTATATTCGATTCCTATAAGTTGAACCTTATATTACAAAGCCATGATCAGAAAGTAATAGACTGTATTCCGGTTATATTCGATTCCTATAAGTTGAACCCCCATATTACAAAGCCATGATCAGAAAGTAATAGACTGTATTCCGGTTATATTCGATTCCTATAAGTTGAACCCCCATATAACAAAGCCATGATTAGAAAGTAATAAACTATCCTGGTTATATTTGATTCATATAAAAGCATTACACCTAATCTATTAATAGCTCTCTGCCCACATACTCCCCAACAAAAAAAAAAACTATATGTTCATTAGCTGCACCATGTTGTTGTCAGTTGAGATGGGCGAAAAATGTGGACAGAAGAAAAATTTGGACACGAAATATAAACAATAAAAACATTGAATTTTTGATAATATCATATTGATAAGATAACAAGAATTAAATACGGAAAAATATCTCCGGAAACATTTATAACATTTGACAGACGGGGCTAATATTGTCTGTCTTGTCTCCATTTCCGCTCAGCCTCTCTGTGCTCCTTTATAACTGACCATATGGGGAGGGGGGTGTGAAGAAGAGAAGGAGGAGGGGGCACGCTGCACTGTCCAAGCAACTGTCCAGTTTAGAATATTGACTGTCTCTCATTATCTCTCATCTCTCCAATCCATCAATCTGATTGGCCACTCGTTATCTGAACCTCTCCTGTCTGGCGGCGCCCTACGACCCACTCCCACCCCACCACTCCTAGCGGTCTATCTCTCTCTCTCTCTCTCTCTCTCACCCCCCTCCCCCCACACCCAACAATCTCAACATCTCGGGTGTTGCCAGGGACAAGCTGTTCCCGACCTCTTCCGTTATTGCACCTATGACTATCAAAACCTCTCAACAGAGATTTGTATTTGTATTTTTATTTTTTTGTTTTATTTTTATTTTTTGTGTGCACTGAGTCGCATTTGTCATCTAGTCGGCCGGTCGTTGTGACATGGCTAATAATGAACAGATATTGACATTTCTATCTGTCATGGAACATTGTCTGTTAAATGAAGTCACAGTTTTTTGTATTTCTCAGCGCGTTCTTTTTTATTTACACATTATTTCTGTCTGTATACATTTTATACATAACATTTAGCTTTGCAAAGTTTACATCACCAGAAAAAATTTTAGTTTAGGTGTGTGTGAAGTCCCTGTATGGATGAGATGAAATCTCATGGATCCCATGAACCACCAATGGGAGATCCCCTTCTTTCATTCATCGGCCACCATATCCGATAGTGCAATGGCCATGGAGGCACCACGGGAGATATATCGAGAACTTTGAGCCATGACCTAAAAAAAAATTTACTTGGTTCTCACCGGAGATCGAACCAGGTATCTCCAGGTCGACCAACCGTCCCCGTAATAAATTCAGGTATCATTAGCCATATCTGTTTGTAATAGATTAGCGGTCGGCAACTTTTAGGGCCTCGTGGTACACTTAACACGTTAGCTTTGCTCCAATGGACCATTCGATTAAGGAGTTTCCCCAACAGACCACTAAATTTTTTATTCCCCTGTATGACTTTTATATGTGTGTGTGTGTGTGTTTGTTTGTGTGTGTGATTACGAGCGTGTATCTTTAATTGGAAATAAAAATCACCAATGAGGACATAAATACAATAATCATTTTTACATATTTGCTGTTGTTGATTTCTTCTGCCGGCCAGCAAAATTAGCTAATGTAGCCGGATAATCATGATATAACCGGATAATCATGATGTAGCCGGATACGCGTGATGTAGCCGGATATGAATGATGTAGTCCGATATGCCTTATGTGTGTTATGGATTCGACATCACAACAACATCCCAGCAACATTACTACAGCATCAACAACGATTTCTCCATATATATATCATATACTTTTGAAATTAATAAACAAATTAATATTTTCCATCCTAAAACATATATTTCAAATCTTATTGAAACATTTAGCTCATTAGTAAAAGAGAAATATAAACAGATCATATACATCTTACATTTTTTATTAAGATTACATTTATACTTTACTGAAGGTAGATTAAAGCCTTACACCATTATGTTGCATATAGGATGACCAGGTTTATTACAACCATTGTGTTGCTCTTAGAGTAACACACTTTACTGAAGGTAAATTAAAAATTTACACCACTTTGTTTCACATAGAGTAAAGTAAAACTGAAGCCTAAATTGTTCTTAATGTCGAATAAATCATCAACTTTAACAACGATTTACATAAGAATGTTTCAGGAAATTGCAGAGCGTGAGAATTGAAGAATTAAGAAGTTGTATACACTCATATATGACAGGGCCACTGGTTTGATAAAATGTCAGACATTAGCCGGCTAATATGAACATTGGCCAGCGACACTGGCTAATGTCTGACATATGGCCGATTAGCAAACATCTACTTTAACATATATGTTATAACCTGACTTGTAAAATTTAGTAGAGAATTGACCACCAGTAGTAGAGAGTGTAGTAGATGAGGTATCACCAAGTCAGTAGAGGAGGTATCACTAGTCAGTAGAGGAGGTATCACTAGTCAGTAGAGGAGGTATCACTCAGTCAGTAGAGTGTGTAGTAGAGGAAGTATCACTCAGTCAGTAGAGAGTGTAGTAGAGGAGGTATACTACTAGTCAGTAGAGAGTGTAGTAGAGGAGGTATCACTAGTCAGTAGAGTGTAGTAGAGAGAGTCTCACCAGTAAATAGTAGAGAGTGTAGTAGAGAAAGTATCACTAGTCAGTAGAGAGTGTAGTAGAGGAGGTATCACTAGTCATGATGGAGTAGAGTGTGTAGTAGAGAGGAGGTATCAGTCAGTAGAGAGTGTAGTAGAGGAGGTATCACTAGTCAGTGCAGCAGGAGAGGTATCACCAGTCAGTAGAGGTGTAGTAGAGAGTCAGTGAGAGGGTAGTAGAGGAAGTATCACCAGTCAGTAGAGAGTGTGTAGTAGAGGAGGTATCACTAGTCAGTAGAGAGTGTAGTAGAGGAGGTATCACTAGTCAGTAGAGTGTGTAGTAGAGGAGGTATCACCAGTCAGTAGAGAGTGTAGAGAAAGTATCACTAGTCAGTAGAGTGTAGTAGAGGAGGTATCACTAGTCAGTAGAGTGTGTGTAGTAGAGGAGGTATCACCAGTCAGTAGAGAGTGTAGTAGAGGAGGTATCACTAGTCAGTAGAGAGTGTAGTAGAGGAGGTATCACCAGTCAGTAGAGAGTGTAGTAGAGGAGGTATCACCAGTCAGTAGAGAGTGTAGTAGAGGAGGTATCACCAGTCAATAGAGAGTGTAGTAGAGGAGATATCACCAGTCAGTAGAGGAGGTATCACCAGTCAGTAGAGAGTGTAGTAGAGGAGGTATCACCAGTCAGTAGAGAGTGTAGTAGAGGAGGTATCACCAGTCAGTAGAGAGTGTAGTAGAGGAGGTATCACCAGTCAGTAGAGAGTGTAGTAGAGGAGGTATCACCAGTCAGTAGAGAGTGTAGTAGAGGAGGTATCACCAGTCAGTAGAGAGTGTAGTAGAGGAGGTATCACTAGTCAGTAGAGAGTGTAGTAGAGGAGGTATCACTAGTCAATAGAGAGTGTAGTAGAGGAGGTATCACCAGTCAGTAGAGAGTGTAGTAGAGGAGGTATCACCAGTCAGTAGAGGGGAACAGAGAGCACCAGTGTAGGAGGGACAGTCACATTGTAGATAATGAGGGACTCTAGTTAAGGAGTGAGTTGAATTGGATGCCAACTTTTTTCTGGGAAGGGGCGTCAACAATTTGATAATATTTATGTATAAAAACTATATAACAGTATTACAGTTTATCAGCCATTTTGGTAATATCACGGTATAGAAACAATATGACAGTACATGTATATACATTATTTCAGCTATAAGTCAATATGTTTTTCAACTTGTTTCATATTAGGTATCTCACGAGTCTAAATTGGCCTCATTAGTTACTGAACGGATGTTGGCATTGCCCCAGGCCTGATCTGACAGAATATGCCAGGAAGTACTTCCCCTAATGATCCCCCCGGTTCAGCCCAAACAAGCTCGTTAATGGGGTGAAGAAATAAAAAAAAAAGTGATTCAACTACCAAGTTGACTTGTTTTTAAAGCCAAGTAGAGATGGGGGGAGGGGCGTGAATAGAGTTGGGAGGCGGAGCTACATAGTACGTCTGAGATGTCAATAAACAGATTCTTAATCAACTTTGAGATTCTATTCATTAAATGAAGTATAATACATTAAAAAAAACTGTATAGCTAACTGTATTTTCTAGTCGGTTGCATATTTTAGTTAAGTGGTTCTTTTTGGTGACAAAGTCCTTTGATTATTCAACATTTAATTTATCATAAATATAACTCCTATACATATGAAAGCCTTTTCTACGATATCATAAATATAACTCCTATACATATGAAAGCCTTTTCTACGATATCATAAATATAACTCCTATACATGTGTAAGTCTTTTCTACGATACGGTTAACTCTTGACCGTCGTTCAATTGAATAACAAAGATCAATTTCCAACAGATGTGTTATTTTGCAAGACTTTCATTTATTTTTCCTGACCTGTTTATGTGGGTGACGATTTCAGAGAATTGTTATTAACATATTTAAATGACCTGAGGTTGATAAATTATATACATAGATTGACTTTTATCTATACGTAACCTTGAACCGTTAATGTGAAGCCTGGAGATTTTGTGAAACTTTTATCTTGATTCAATCACACAATCAATCAATGTACATATTTATGAGATCTACTATGATGGCAGAGATGTGATACTTATTTCACTGAAAACTAAATATATCAATTTTCACATCTACTATGATGGCAGAGATGTGATACTTATTTCACTGAAAACTAAATATATCAATTTTCACATCTACTATGATGGCAGAGATGTGATACTTATTTCACTGAAAACTAAATATATCAATTTTCACATCTTCAACTTGTGGAGCGATCTGGGGAAAATAAAATGACAACCTTCAGTCTACTTCAGAGAATCTCAAACTTTTGCTTCTCCGCTACCTGCTAATAAACCTGGTCACTTTTTGCGATCCATTTTTCAGCAGAAATAAAAAAAAAACTTTAAAAGAAAGGACAATTTAAAATCAATTGTTTATATTTGCGATACAATTCATTATTCACAACTTATCCAACACCGGTGGGCAGCTTGCCCCATACTTTGTGGACCGCTGGTCTACCGCGATACCAATCTATTATTGATAACTCATCGATACAATGTAGAAACAGCAGCGTGTCAAAATATTCGTTGGTGCAATCCACTGGCACAATAGATTATCGATTACCAGACGCGGCCAAAGCAATGAAAGTTGAACTTTAAGGTACCCAATGGACAAGTCTGAAACATGTTTTTAGCTTGTCTTTGTCTTTAAATTGCGAAATACTAAAGCAGCCATTGTGTCGTTTCAATTTTTTTTTTTATATAAAACTATTCAATATATGTGTTTATGACATGGTATAAAATAAAGTTGAAATTAATATGTCAGGTGTTTAAGAAATATCAAAGAAATTGGAAAATAGAAAATTTAAATGAGAAATGTAAAAGAGATTTAATTGGGCAATAATTTAAATGATTATTTTACTGATTTTAATGACAAAGATCAATTTCTAATAGACAAGTTCTTTTGTAAGACTAGTTTTGTCCTCTCTTGGCCTGTGTATTTGGGTGCAAGTTTGGGAAAAATTGTTTTTAACACTTGATATTTAATGACTTGATGTTTAAATGACTTGATGTAGTTTGATAGATTTCTTAACAGATAACTTGACTGATGATCTAATTATTAGATGACCGATTGACTGATTGAAATTTTGATCATTTTTTGTGATCTAGTGACTTGCTGATAGTTTGACTGATAGGTCAACCGATGCCTTGATTGCTGAGTTGACTGATGGTCTGATGAAGCGTTGAGTGATGGTCTGATGAACGGTTGAGTGATGGTCTGATGAACGGTTGAGTGATGGTCTGATGAACGGTTGACTGATGGTTTGATGAGTGGTTGACTGATTGTTTGATGAACGGTTAACTGATGGTTTGATGAATGGTTGACTGATGGTCTGATGAACGGTTGACTGATGGTTTGATGAACGGTTGACTAATAACTTTACTGATGGCTAGATATAACTTCACAAATGGCCTGACTAATAGTTGACCGATGGTTGGACTCATGCTCTGACTACTGATTTGACTGGTTTTTGTTTTTACTGACTAATGATCATAGGTAATCGAAGGAATGATTCTTGGTTTGACTGAGGATTTAATTGATGGTCGCGGTAAACTGTTTTGGATTATTTTAGAATATATCTTTCTCTATTGTATTTTAGAATATAACTTTTTTTCTGCTGTATTTTAGAATAAATCCTGCTCTATTATATTTTAGAATAAATCCTGCTCTATTGTATTTTAGAATAAATCCTGCTCTATTGTATTTTAGAATAAATCCTGCTCCATTGTATTTTAGAATAAATCCTGCTCTATTGTATTTTAGAATAAATCCTGCTCTATTATATTTGTAAAGAATAATAAAAAAAACTAGCACACATACACATATTTTTCTCTGCTATTTTAAATCAATGAAGAAAAGAAAGTGAAAAGATGTTCATCAGTTTGCTTTAGTACACACTGCACACTGCACACTGCACGTGTATACACAGAGCGGACACAATCAACAGATCGATCGTAAATTTATAGTTCAAGTGGACGGATATACAGAGTATATTTTTCTAGTTCAGTGACAGCCAACAACTAATGTATGGGCTCGCATTGGTCAATTATTAATCTTGAAATAATATGTCTTCTTACAGAGACCTCACAATATGACAGTGTCACAACTAGCTAATGTCTCTAGCTAACCATGTCTCTAGCTAGCCATGTCTCTAGCCTAGCCATGTCTCTAGCTAACCATGTCTCTAGCCTAGCCATGTCTCTAGCCTAGCCATGTCTCTAGCTAACCATGTCTAGTTAGCCATGTCTCTAGCTAACCATGTCTAGCAAACCATTTCTCTAGCTAACAATGTCTCTAGCTAACCATGTCTCTAGCTAGCCATGTCTAGCAAACCATGTATCTAGCTAACAATGTCTCTAGCTAACCATGTCTCTGGCTAACCAAGTCTCTAGCTAACCATGTCTCTAGCTAATCATGTCTCTAGCCAACCGTGCATTTAGTTATGTCATATCTACCCATGTCTCTAGCTAACAATGTCATATCTAACTATGACATAAGCAAGCAATGTCTTACTAGAAACTAGTAGAAACCGATGTCATATTACCTCATTTAAAAACTACTGGCCTGTTATGGAAACTAATTAATGTAACATGTTAAAACAACGATTTGTTCAAACAAAACACTGCAATTTCCCAAACTGACAATCCCAGAGTTAGTTGAGCCACCAGTTCAACTAGTACACAATATGACTATAATCTAATTTGATCAAATCTTAAATTCACCCTTTGTCCATTTTCCTTTTCTGTGTTTTTATTTTCCACACCAAATAACTCTGCAGATATAATTATGAATGAGTAATAAAAAATATTAACACTGGTCGATATAAATTTATTGTATTTGGCATTGTAATAAATGTGTCACTCAATAACTGATTAATGGAAAAAAAAAACAATGAAGAAATTAATTAAACACCATGTTACATGTAGGATAAATGAGCAACTCTTATAATCGTGATTAATTTCGCTATTATTTCATTTATTTTATCGATGTGTTACAGTACAGTAATGTGAACATAAATGAAATATTTCTGTGAATAATACAACATTTCTTTGTTTATCAAAGTGACGGCTTCAACATCGTTTGATATTGAGTAAAAAAAAATAGTTTGACTATTAAAAATTCTTCTATTCGGTGCATCTGTCTTAGACAGTTCTATTCAGTCAATCTAACCTGGATAAATCTATTTAGTGCACCTGTCCAATACAGTTCTATTCAGTGCCCTAATACAATACTGTAAAAACCTACTTTGCTGAGTTAAATTAAAGAATAACACTACTACACTGCTAAATGAATACCATACTTTACTGAAGGTAAAATACAGAATTACACCATTAAAAGTCAAACGGTATATATGTAATATAGGAATGTTAAAACACATGAAGTATATCACTATATGACAATAGTGCACATGTAACATATCACTATATGACAATAGTACACATGAAGTATATCACTCTATGACAATTGTACACATGAATTATTCATGACATTTACAACGTAAGTTTTTTGTTTCAATACAAAATACTTTTTTTAGTGGATTTTTTTTAAATATATATTTTTGTTGTCGAACACATTACTGCCGTACTTTCCTCTCATGTTATATCTTTACGTATGGATATTAGTATTTGAATTTTAAAAAAGGGTTAAAATATTCACATTTTATTTTGACAAAGTGTGTCATACGTTGCCAGTGCCACTAGACTGTTTACACAACATCCTCCTACAGTTTTACAGTTTTCGTTGATAAACCCACAAAAAAAAAACCAAACAAACCAAGGAAAAGGCTTTCCTACATTTTATAGTTTGGAGTGCATTACCTGGTCCGGAGACAAATACCATGATCTGTCTGGAAAGGGTGGGGGGATGGGAAGATTATTGGTGTCTCCTGACCAACCATCATGCAACTTCACCGGGAACTCTGAGAAGGACGTTAGTTGTATTGATCCTGTTGGCCAGCTGGTTGTGTCCCTTCCCCACCCCCCACCCCCACATCCTCTTTCCCAAACTTTTTCAGGGGTCATTACCTTGTCTTGGACACAAGGCAAATGTCGAATTCTGACAAGTCACCTTGTTAGAGGAAGTTCCATTAGCTTTCTGGTCAAGACCATCTATGGTCAAGATGGCTATAACTTGCCGGTGTAATGATTTAAAAACCTCCACCTGTTTTTATTTTACCTCAAGCATTTTATTTTTGTAAATCCCGGCTCATTTCTACACATGGTTTCAGCATAAAGTATTTACAATGTATCTCCATGAAATTGTTTTTGTTGAGCAATAGTTCCATGGTAGTAGATTTTTTTTTAACCATGTATAATTTTGTTACAGTTGACACAACATTCTCTTAATGAAACGCGAACCATGTTATTAATCTTAAGATTTACTTGATGATTTTTTTTCGATTGATTTATTTCAGGCCGTACCAGCAGTACAACTCATCCATATATACATGTTGTACTCTTTACTATTGTGAGGCACCAGCAGTTCTAGCCGCATCAACTGTTGTGATGTACCAGCAATACAACTCATCCATGTATACATGTCGTACTCTTTACTATTGTGATGTACCAGCAGTACAACTCATCCATGTATACATGTCGTACTCTTTACTATTGTGAGGCACCAGCAGTTCTAGCCGCATCAACTGTTGTGATGTGCCAGCAGTACAACTCATCCATGTAAACATGTCGTACTCTTTACTATTGTGAGGCACCAGCAGTTCTAGCCGCATCAACTGTTGTGATGTACCAGCAGTACAACTCATCCATGTATACATGCCGTACTCTTTACTATTGTGAGGCACCAGCAGTTCTAGCCGCATCAACTGTTGTGATGTACCAGCAATACAACTCATCCATGTATACATGCCGTACTCTTTACTATTGTGAGGCACCAGCAGTTCTAGCTGCATCAACTATTGTGATATACCAGCAGTATGCAGCCGTTACATTCTAGCAAATATCTCGCCAGGATTGGGTACAGCTCAGTGAAGCTTTCATTCTTAATTGACCTATTTAAACAAATGTCGACTTTATTTGCAATTCAATTAGTTTAAATTAATTTTTTTAAAATTATTTCTTACTCCAAAATATAATTTACAATTTAATTGGTTTTCAGTTTCCCAGACGATTGGCGATATAATAATAATTTGGTTAATTAATGAGATGGAATGGGTAGAGGCACAGAAGAGATGGAATGGGTAGAGGCACAGAAGAGGTGGAATGGGTAGAGGCACAGAAGAGATGGAATGGGTAGAGGCACAGAAGAGATGGAAAGGGTAGAGGCACAGAAGAGATGGAATGGGTAGAGGCACAGAAGTGATGGAATGGGTAGAGGCACAGAAGAGATGGAATGGGTAGAGGCACCGAGATACACTGTGTAGAGGCACAGTAGAGATGGAATGGGTAGAGGCACAGTTGAGTGTCTGTTCATTATTGTCTGTATCAGCCATAGGAAATAAAGAGAATTAGATCTTTTATACACTAAAAGTACATTTACGATCAAAATGGTCGTAGACTTAGAAGGAAGAGAGAAATAATGGATAGAGAGAAATATATTATATGTATATATATATATATATATATATATATATATATATATATATAGAGAGAGAGAGAGAGAGAGAGAGAGAATGTAGATAGATAGATAGATAGATAGATAGATAGATAGATAGATAGATAGATAGATAGATAGATAGATAGATAGATAGATAGATAGATAGACAGATAGATAGATAGATAGATAGATCGTGTATATTGTATATAAAGAACACAATTATTCACTATACTCTGATCCAACTAACAAAACAGTTCACTATACTCTGCTCCAACTAACACAACAGTTCACAACCCTAATTGTCATGTATGACCCCCCCCCCCCCACTAGCTGGTACAACTGGTCCCGCTTAACATTCGCCCATTCTACAACTTCATGTTTTCACTCTGACATTAAAAGTCAATTATTGCTACACCAAGTGACAGTACCATGAGCTAGTACAGCAGCAGTGAACTGGCTGCTCGATACGTCTAAACTTATTTCGTCTTGAGTCAGTATATATATTTCTATCACGAAATTTAAACAAAAAAAAATGTCATTATAGCACCGATGATGAATTCTTAGAATGTATATTTGTATTATTTATTGTTTGTCATAACCAATGTTAACTTATTTAGAAAGAAGTCAATGATTATCTGAAGTAGCAGACGATGTTTCAACAGTACACGTGTACCTGATTTTTTTTTTTGAGAATTTTTTTTTGAACAATTTAAAAATGATACATCGTACATTCTTGAATTTTTATGCTTGTTTGTTTAGTTGTTGTTGTTTTGCAAACATGTTGGGGCTTTAAAGAGGCAAATACAAGTAATAAGTTAATAAATTAATGGTCCGTTAAAATATTACACAATTTATTAGTCACAATGTTGAAACCTTCCATTTCACTGGTCATACAGTTGACATTCACGGAGAAGGTCTTACAGTTGAGAACTTCATTGCGCTGGTCATACAAGTGAAACTACTCAAACATTTTAAGTAAGCGGTGGGCAAACATTTTTTTCATTAAAATGGGTCGCATTGGGTTCTTAAATTGGACAGAGTGGGCCGAAACAAGAACAGAACGTTGAAGTGTTTATATGAACTGAAATATATCAAACGTACTTAGAAATGAATTGAATTATATCAAATGTACTTAGAAATGAATTGAAATATATCAAACGTACTTAGAAATGAATTGAAATATATCAAATGTACTTAGAAATGAATTGAAATGTATCAAACGTACTTAGAAATGAATTGAAATATATCAAATGTACTTAGAAATAAATGCGCGGGCCGTATATGCAACCAAACGGACCGTACTTGGTCCGCGTATCGTAATTTGCCAATCCTGTGTCTGAAACATTTTACCTCCGTGTTAGTGTCTATCTTTGTTGGATAAAATACTTTAGGAAGTTAGTAGGCCACTGTTATAGTTGGTATGTATGTTAGACGAAATACTTTAGGACGTTGGAAAGGCACTGTTATAGTTGGTATGTATGTTAGACGAAATACTTTAGGACGTTGGAAGTCCACTGTTATAGTGAGTGTGTATGTTAGACGAAATACTTTAGGACGTTGGAAGGCCACTGTTATAGTGGGTGTGTTTGTTAGACGAAATACTTTAGGACGTTGGAAGGCCACTGTTATAGTGGGTGTGTTTGTTAGACGAAATAATTTAAGAAGTTGGAAGGCTACTTTTTTTTTACTTTTTTTTAATTGGATCATTTTGTGTGAAAGTCAAAGATCTAATTGAGTTGTGACACAGAAGATAGGCTTATAGCGGCCAGCACTGATCACTGGAATCCGATTATAGCCATAGAGTAAAATAAGGGCCACCACTCCTTGCAGTCAGCTCTAGACACTCATCTCGTCATTTATCTCCCCCTGGCTGGCCAGTAGGCCACGGACGGGAGTGATTGACAAATAAGCAGCCTTTGATTAGATTCCAAGTTTCCAGGCCAGTTCGTAAAGGGAAGAGGAAAGGGGAGGGGGGATGAGGGTTGGTGGTTACCTGTTTGATCTCTGACCAGCTGCAGTTCAGGCCACGTAACATTGACCGATGCTCTGTTGATTTATAATTACGAATCAAAGAAATAGGGGACGGAGATGTTGTCCACGATTATTTGTTTGTTTAGATTCTGTTTGTTTAGCCTCTAAACTAACAACACGACTTGGATGCAACATTGTTTACAAAATAGAAATATTCTATTGTAATGAAAGTTAATACTGAAGAAGGAAAAAAAACCCTAGTGAAATATGAATTTAAAAAATACAATTGAAAAAAATCAATATTGTATGGAGATGTTCCATGTCATATAGTGTGGTGATGTTCAATGTCATCTAGTATGGAGATGTTCACTGTCATATAGTGTGGAGATGTTCAATGTCATATAGCATGGAGATGTTCAATGTCATATAGTATGGAGATGTTCAATGTCATATAGTATGGAGATGTTCAATGTCATATAGTATGGAGATGTTCAATGTCATATAGTATGGAGATGTTCAATGTCATATAGTATGGAGATGTTCAATGTCATATAGTATGGAGATGTTCAATGTCATATAGTATGGAGATGTTCAATGTCATATAGTATGTAGATGTTCAATGGCATATAGTATGGAGATGTTAAATGGCATATAGTATGGAGATGTTCAATGTCATATAGTATGTAGATGTTAAATGGCATATAGTATGGAGATGTTCAATGTCATATAGTATGTAGATGTTAAATGGCATATAGTATGGAGATGTTCAATGTCATATAGTATGGGATATATTAGCTTAAGCAGAGCCGGGGGGTAAATGTGTATGGTTTCATTCCCGGCAGGGATATATTAGCTAAAGCAGAGCCGGGGGTAAATGTGTATGGTTTCATGCCCGGCAGGGATATATTAGCTAAAGCAGAGCCGGGGGTAAATATTGTATGGTTTCATGCCCGGCAGGGATATATTAGCTAAAGCAGAGCCGGGGGTAAATGTGTATGGTTTCATGCCCGGCAGGGATATATTAAAAAGCTAAAGCAGAGCCGGGGGTAAATGTGTATGGTTTCATGCCCGGCAGGGATATTTTAGCTAAAGCAGAGCCGGGGGTAAATGTGTTTGGTTTCATGCCCGGCAGGGATATATTAGCTAAAGCAGAGCCGGGGGTAAATGTGTATGGTTTCATGCCCGGCAGGGATATATTAGCTAAAGCAGAGCCGGGGGGTAAATGTGTATGGTTTCATGCCCGGCAGGGATATATTAGCTAAAGCAGAGCCGGGGGTAAATGTGTATGGTTTCATGCCCGGCAGGGATATATTAGCTAAAGCAGAGCCGGGGGTAAATGTGTATGGTTTCATGCCCGGCAGGGATATATTAGCTAAAGCAGAGCCGGGGGTAAATGTGTATGGTTTCATGCCCGGCAGGGATATATTAGTTAAAGCAGAGCCGGGGGGTAAATGTGTATGGTTTCATGCCCGGTAGGGATATATTAGCCAAAGCAGAGCCGGGGGGTAAATGTGTATGGTTTCATGCCCGGCAGGGATATATTAGCTAAAGCAGAGCCGGGGGTAAATGTGTATGGTTTCATGCCCGGCAGGGATATATTAGCTAAAGCAGAGCCGGGGGGTAAATGTGTATGGTTTCATGCCCGGCAGGGATATATTAGCTAAAGCAGAGCCGGGGGTAAATGTGTATGGTTTCATGCCCGGCAGGGATATATTAGCTAAAGCAGAGCCGGGGGGTAAATGTGTATGGTTTCATGCCCGGCAGGGATATATTAGCTAAAGCAGAGCCGGGGGTAAATGTGTATGGTTTCATGCCCGGTAGGGATATATTAGCCAAAGCAGAGCCGGGGGGTAAATGTGTATGGTTTCATGCCCGGCAGGGATATATTAGCTAAAGCAGAGCCGGGGGGTAAACGTGTATGGTTTCATTCCCGGCAGGGATATATTAGCTAAAGCAGAGCCGGGGGTAAATGTGTTTGGTTTCATGCCCGGCAGGGATATATTAGCTAAAGCAGAGCCGGGGGGTAAATGTGTATGGTTTCATGCCCGGCAGGGATATATTAGCTAAAGCAGAGCCGGGGGGTAAATGTGTATGGTTTCATGCCCGGCAGGGATATATTAGCTAAAGCAGAGCCGTCGATGATAGTTCACAGTGCCGGGGTTTTACATCCCCGCGGTGACTCGAGACCTGTTTACAGCGGTACATAGTGGTGTAAAAAGGGCGCCGAAAGTTTATCATATATTCATCATATATCATCATATATTCATAAAACAAAATAAAAACAAAATTGTATCCAGATATAAAACTTACTAATCCGACGTATCTTTTGTCTCGATTTCTTTTAATCTAAAAATATTAAGATTTACCCCAGGAAAGGAATCAAGTTCACTTTAAAACTCCTGAAAAAAATTATGAACGATTCACCTAACTTCTCCCAACCCCCCCCCCCCCTCACACTCCACAGATATTTTTTTCAGCAGGACTATTTGAAGTTAAAAAAAAATTATAGATTCACGTCTCTATCACAAAAAATAGATTCACGTCTCTATCACAAAATATAGATTCACGTCTCTATCACAAAAAATAGATTCACGTCTCTATCACAAAATATATATTCACGTCTCTATCACAAAAAATAGATTCACGTCTCTATCACAAAAAATAGATTCACGTCTCTATCACAAAAAATAGATTCACGTCTCTATCACAAAATATAGATTCACGTCTCTATCACAAAAATAGATTCACGTAGCTAACACGAAAAGAAAATCGAAAAAAAAAAAACAAGAAAACCCGATTCTCGAAATTCCACTTGATTTCCCAAATCCAATAAATCCCCCATCTTATGCATGAAATGAATACAAACAATATATAGGCAGGTGCAGCATTAAGGTTACGTTAGGGCTAGTAAGATATTTGTCTAAGAGAAAACATTGAAATCATGCATATTTATTGAGTTTTGTAATCAGTGAAATTTTGAAACGCAACACATTTTTTTTTTCGGAACACTAATTTAGCATTAAAAATAAAAAAATGAACAAGGGAGGCTATTCAGATTGATTTAAGATGTTTTGGACATACTGTTGATGACATCTTGGTGGATTTTTATAAACCACTATTGGGACGGTTTCCCTCTTTCATATTCCACCTAGTCGAGGTAAGTGCAACGGTCATGTAGGTACCACGAAGGACACAGGTGACTAGAACATCGCCTACACATCTGAAAATATTGTCAGGTAAGCGAGGTGACAAAGAAAATTTTTTAACCGGCGGGGATACATTACAAGGTATAACCACTATTTCCGGAAGTGGGAGATTTAGGTTTAGAAAAACGCAGTGGCTACGGTTACGCTCAACGCGCATGCGCTCTGGCGCTCTAGACGGACTATTTTTTTTTGCCGAATTTTTTTTTCGGGGTCCAGCTATAGATATTGTTCCTATCCCTAACCTTATCCCTAATTCTATTCCTAATCCTAGCCCAAAAAAAAAGTCCGTCTAGAGCGTAACCGTAGCCACTTCGTTAGAAATACAGCATGAGATGATTATTTCCTGGTTCCTGACAAACCACCAATGGAAAAGTTTCATAGAGCCCTTATTTCAACCTCACCTTTACCAGTAGTCCAGAAATGTTCAAATGAACTTATAGCTAAAGCAATACAGGAGATTTTTAAGCTAAGTTTTACTTAATCCACGTATGAAGAAGTCTACATTTTATAATAGACCACTACTCACCTTGAACATGAACAGTTATATAATCGATGCAAACAACGGAATTTCCCAATTAAAACAAAAAGAATCTGAGTAGCAAAAATGCAGATAGGCCAGAAAACTCTGAATATGACAAGAAATAGTAAACGAAGTATTTAGTTGTTAAATAAGTCAAGTTTAAAATACCAGAATTAAAGGTGGTTTGAATTCAGAACAGTCAGTTCGATAGTTGCCTCCCTTCACATCCGTCACACACACACACACACACACACACACACACATATATACATATGTATATATATATGTATATCTCTATACTTATAAGACGCATTTGTTGTCTGTCTGTTCCATTATAACTCAAGATCCAGACAATCAAATAACGTGAAATTTGTTACACATACACATAATTACATGGGGAAGGTTATAGGACAGGTTTCGTTTCATCTTGATGGGTAGTTTAATTGTAATTAATTTTTTTTTATTTTAGTATTTTACTATATTAAAGTAATCTCGACGGTGCCATAAATAAAATTCCTCTGTGACGTCATTTCCCGATGATCGAATAGAACTTGCGCGCATAACCTATTAAAGATTGAGATTATGTTTGTGTGGCTCGCTGGCACAGTCGGTTACTCGCTTGGCCGTGACTCAAATTTAGCCGAATATGTGTGGGTTCAAATTCCGACAGTGAAATTTTTTTTTTTTTTTCAAATTTTTTTTTTCAGAATAATCTCTATACTTATAAGACGCATTTGTTGTCTGTCTGTTCCCAGAGAGAGAGGGAGGGAGAAAGAGATAAAGAGACAGAGGGGGGGGCAGGTGGGGAGAGAGAGGAAAGGAGGGTAGGAGGGAGGGAGGGAGGGGGAGAGAGGGAGGGAGGGGGTGGACGGGGGGAGAGAAGGAGGGGAGAGAGAGAGGTAGATGGGAGAGAGAGGGAGAGAGAGAGGGAGAGGGAGGGAGAGAGAGAGAGAAAGGGAGGGAAGGAAAGGAGAAAGGAACGGAGGGAGAGAGGGGGTAGGGAGGGAGATAGAGGGGGAGGGAGGAGATAGAGGGGAGGGAGGGAGAGAGAGGGTGGGAGAGAGGGAGGGGAAAGATAAAGGAAGTGAGGGGGCTGAGGGAGAGAGAGGGGAATGAGGGAGGGAGGAAGGGGGAGAGAGGGTGGGGGAGAGGTGGAGAGGGGAGGGAGGGGGAAAGGAGGGAGGGAGAGAGGGGTTAGGGAGGGAGAGAGGAAGGGAAGGAGAGAGAGAGGAGAGAGGGATGGGAGAAATGTAAGGAAGAGATAAAGAAAGAGAGGGGCAGAGAGGGAGGGAGGGAGGGGGAAGGAGGAAGGGGGAGAGAGAGGGGGGGGTGAGAGGGGGGGAGATGGGGAGAGGAAGGGAGGGAGAGAGAGATGGGAGAGAGAGAGGGAGAAAGGGGAGGGGAGGAGGGAGAAAGGGAGGGAGGGAAAGGGAGAGAGAGGGGGAGGGAGGGAGGGAGAGAGGGGGTAGGGAGAAAACAGAAGGTAAACAGAAAACCTTATTTTAAACCCGGGCAAAGCCGGGTACTTGCAACTAGAGAGAGAGAGAGAGAGAGAGAGAGAGAGAGAGAGAGAGAGAGAGAGAAAGAGAGAGAGAGAGAGAGAGAATTTACTACAATCATTTTTTACCTTACTTAAATTACAGTCATTAAGATAGAATCAATACTTTTAACACTGCTATGAACATTGGGTGACTGATAGAAATACACAGAGTACAGAAAGAGGGGGGATGGGTGGATTCATAGTAATTAATGTTCTAAAAAACTCATGATTGTCAGGACAATCTTTAGTCAACGGTGCCTCCATTCCACGGCCATGGAAGACATAAGGACACTACTGCAAATACTGTGCCAATTGTCAACAAGATATCTACTGGAGTTATATAAAAAGTTTATTTCACATCAGAAAATATTTAGCTTGTACATTTTGTTTCTTAACAAACCAAACCTAGGGCCCCCTGTTAAAATTTGCTAGGGGCCCCCGCGATGACCTAATCCACGTTTGCATGATTGTTTTTTCCCAATCACTGATTTCAGTTGACCTAGATATGAGATCTTAGTAAACATGAAATAATAAATAATAACGAGCTCTGCTCACTATGAAATAACACAACAAAATAATTACTCATGTGTTATTGGTATATTAAGTTTTTTTTTGTTTTAAACAAGAGATTTCAGATGAAATGAAAACATTCTTTCTTATATTTCTACCCCATTGATTTCATACATGTCTCTGCTGCTGTTTGCCATTTTAAAAATCGCCCAGGTAAATCCCAGCAACTGGTTGTCAACAGAGATTGTTTGCTATAGAATTTTAACATTATACTGAGAAAAAAAATTCTACTTGTAACGACTATCGCTAGTTATAGAGCTTTTATTTATTTTATTTGCATTGTATTTTTAAACTCTTTTTTTTTTTTAACAGGAACAACTCTTTAACTCAATGTAAATATTTTGTACTAGCTGTACCCTGCAAAACCTTTGCATAGAATTATATCCCATTAGGCTTGATCGGTAGGCTAGGTTATTTTTTTTTTGGTATCCGATTTTTTCTTGTTTGTATTTTAAACTGCAATACTGTTGTATTATTTCTTGACTTTCGATTTAACGCAGAATCCAAATCGCTATTATTTATATTTATATTTTGTATTAAATTATAATGGCCTTTATTATTTAACAATGTCTTTAATTTGATTTGTGTGTCTTTATTTGGCAAAATGATAAAGGGGGTTTAAAACAAAGACAACGTTTTATCGTGGCGAATCAGTGGATCTTTCTGTGTCACGAGGTGTCCGTTAGATCAGTGGTCCCCAACACCCGGGCCGCGGATCAAATGGTACTGGGCCGCCCAGGAAAAAAAAAATTATTTCCATTTTATTTATTGTGGTGTATTTCTCTCGGGATAGTGCGACTTTCTATGGACCAGAGGTGAACCGGGGGCTGAGAGGCTTTGAGCGGAAGTGGCAGGACGCGGTGAAATTTATGAAACGTTGACCGGTCGTGGCGAGAAAAAAGGTTGGGGACCACTGCGTTAGATAGTTTGCATACATTTTTTTTTTTAAATTTCACAACAAAAGTAAAGTTGTATTCATTAAATGATCAATTATAATTAAGATTAAAACAAATAAACTTTTTCCATCACTGTCGTCAAATTTTTAAAAAAGTTGAGGTCGAATTTTGAAAAGTGAGGTCAATTTTTGGATATTGAGGTAAACTTTTGGAATGTGAGGTCAATTTTCGGGATCTTAATGAATTATTTGTACTGCGTCAGGTCGCCGTCACTGCTGACATTCATCAAAATGTAATTAGATTATTTACAACAATTTTTAAAAATACTTTTTTAATACAATTAGGGCTTTTTTGTATTTTTTTTTCTGGTTCGGCGGCAGAGGCAGATTTAAAAGGCGGTTTCCATGTATTACATTTACGTAAATACATAAAAGCAAAAAAAAAAACGCATCTAAAAAACTAGAGGTAAAATAAAATTTTGACAGTTCTCTTTAATTTTTCTATTCTAGCGGATTTTCGTTTTGACTTTTTTGAGTTTCGGCGTTTTTTTATGTTAGAAACACCTGGCAACACTGGACAAGAATGTTTTGGTTTTAATTGATTGTTTTTGTAGTCTTAGGTATGATAGGTAAATTATAAAGAATGGTAATAAATGGTGGTATAATGCAAACAATGTTTAATAAAAGAACTTAGTGTTTATTCCCTGTGAAATTCTCATTAGGCTACACTTTATCTTTACTTCACTTTCACCAAAACATATTGTTGTTGGTGTTTTAGTTTACATTTGTCTCTCTATATGAAGCTGTGTGCACTACCACATTGATGCAGCCC
>JAGDYQ010000026.1:6619594-6736620 GCA_021962125.1 Bulinus truncatus
CCAGGTCGACCAACCGTCCCTTGTAATAAATTCAGGTATCATTAGCCATATCTGTTTGTAATAGATTAGCGGTTGGCAACTTTTTAGGGCCTGTGGTACACTTAACACGTTAGCTTTGTTCCAATGGACCATTCGATTAAGGAGTTTCCCCAACAGACCATCATTAAATTTTTTATCTCCCTGTATGACTTTTATATGTGTGTGTGTGTGTGTTTGTTTGTGTGTGTGATTACGAGCGTGTATCTTTAATTGGAAATAAAAATCACCAATGAGTACTATAAATACAATAATCATTTTTACATATTTGTTGTTGTTGATTTCTTCTGCCGGCCAGCAAAATTAGCTAATGTAGCCGGATAATCATGATATAACCGGATAATCATGACGTAGCCGGATACGCGTGATGTAGCCTTGGATATGAATGATGATAGTCCGATATGCCTTATGTGTGTTATGGATTCGACATCACAACAACATCCCAGCAACATTACTACAGCATCAACAACAATTTCTCCATATCTATATCATATACTTTTGAAATTAATAAACAAATTAATATGTTCCATACTAAAACATATATTTCAAATCTTATTGAAACATTTAGCTCATTAGTAAAAGAGAAATATAAACAGATAATATACATCTTACATAATTTTATTAAGATTACATTTATACTTTACTGAAGGTAGATTAAAGCCTTACACCATTATGTTGCATATAGGATGACCAGCTTTATTACAACCATTGTGTTGCTCTTAGAGTAACACACTTTACTGAAGGTAAATTAAAATTTACACCACTTTGTTTCACATAGAGTAACTAAAGAAAAACTGAAGCCTAAATTGTTCTTAATGTTGAATAAATCATCAACTTTACCAACGATTTACATAAGAATGTTTCAGGAAATTGCCGAGTGAGAATTGAAGAATTTAGAAGTTTTATATACTCATATATGACAGGGCCACTGGTTTGATAAAATGTCAGGCATTAGCCGGCTAATATGTGTTTTATACACTCATATGTGACAGGGCCACTGGTTTGATAAAATGTCAGACATTAGCCGGCTAATATGTGTTTTCTACACTCATATATGACAGGGCCACTGGTTTGATAAAATGTCAGACATTAGCCGGCTAATATGTGTTTTCTACACTCATATATGACAGGGCCAATGGTTTGATAAAATGTCAGACATTAGCCGGCTAATATGTGTTTTCTACACTCATATATGACAGGGCCACTGGTTTGATAAAATGTCAGACATTAGCCGGCTAATATGTGTTTTATACACTCATATATGACAGGGCCACTGGTTTGATAAAATGTCAGGCATTAGCCGGCTAATATGTGTTTTATACACTCATATGTGACAGGGCCACTGGTTTGATAAAATGTCAGACATTAGCCGGCTAATATGAACATTGGCCAGCGACACTGGCTAATGTCTGACACATGGCCGATTAGCAAACATCTACTTTAACATATATGTTATAACCTGACTTGTAAAATTTAGTAGAGAATTGAGCACCAGTAGTAGAGAGTGTAGTAGATGAGGTATCACCAAGTCAGTAGAGGAGGTATCACTAGTCAGTAGAGGAGGTATCACTAGTCAGTAGAGGAGGTATCACCAGTCAGTAGAGTGTGTAGTAGAGGAAGTATCACCAGTCAGTAGAGAGTGTAGTAGAGGAGGTATCACTAGTCAGTAGAGAGTGTAGTAGAGGAGGTATCACTAGTCAGTAGAGTGTGTAGTAGAGGAGGTATCACCAGTCAGTAGAGAGTGTAGTAGAGAAAGTATCACTAGTCAGTAGAGAGTGTAGTAGAGGAGGTATCAATGAATCAGTAGAGTGTGTAGTAGGAGAGGTATCACCAGTCAGTAGAGAGTGTAGTAGAGGAGGTATCACTAGTCAGTAGAGTGTGTAGTAGAGGAGGTATCACCAGTCAGTAGAGAGTGTAGTAGAGGAAGTATCACCAGTCAGTAGAGAGTGTAGTAGAGGAGGTATCACTAGTCAGTAGAGAGTGTAGTAGAGGAGGTATCACTAGTCAGTAGAGTGTGTAGTAGAGGAGGTATCACCAGTCAGTAGAGAGTGTAGTAGAGAAAGTATCACTAGTCAGTAGAGAGTGTAGTAGAGGAGGTATCACTAGTCAGTAGAGTGTGTAGTAGAGGAGGTATCACCAGTCAGTAGAGAGTGTAGTAGAGGAGGTATCACTAGTCAGTAGAGTGTGTAGTAGAGGAGGTATCACCAGTCAGTAGAGAGTGTAGTAGAGGAAGTATCACCAGTCAGTAGAGAGTGTAGTAGAGGAGGTATCACCAGTCAGTAGAGAGTGTAGTAGAGGAAGTATCACCAGTCAGTAGAGAGTGTAGTAGAGGAAGTATCACCAGTCAGTAGAGTGTGTAGTAGAGGAAGTATCACCAGTCAGTAGAGTGTGTAGTAGAGGAGGTATCACCAGTCAGTAGAGTGTGTAGTAGAGGAAGTATCACCAGTCAGTAGAGTGTGTAGTAGAGGAAGTATCACCAGTCAGTAGAGGAGGTATCACCAGTCAGTAGAGAGTGTAGTAGAGGAGGTATCACCAGTCAGTAGAGTGTGTAGTAGAGGAAGTATCACCAGTCAGTAGAGTGTGTAGTAGAGGAAGTATCACCAGTCAGTAGAGAGTGTAGTAGAGGAAGTATCACCAGTCAGTAGAGAGTGTAGTAGAGGAAGTATCACCAGTCAGTAGAGTGTGTAGTAGAGGAAGTATCACCAGTCAGTAGAGGAAGTATCACCAGTCAGTAGAGTGTGTAGTAGAGGAGGTATCACCAGTCAGTAGAGAGTGTAGTAGAGGAAGTATCACCAGTCAGTAGAGAGTGTAGTAGAGGAGGTATCACCAGTCAGTAGAGAGTGTAGTAGAGGAAGTATCACCAGTCAGTCGAGTGTGTAGTAGAGGAAGTATCACCAGTCAGTAGAGAGTGTAGTAGAGGAAGTATCACCAGTCAGTAGAGTGTGTAGTAGAGGAAGTATCACCAGTAAGTAGAGGAGGTATCACCAGTCAGTAGAGAGTGTAGTAGAGGAAGTATCACCAGTCAGTAGAGGAAGTATCACCAGTCAGTAGAGTGTGTAGTAGAGGAGGTATCACCAGTCAGTAGAGAGTGTAGTAGAGGAAGTATCACCAGTCAGTAGAGAGTGTAGTAGAGGAGGTATCACCAGTCAGTAGAGAGTGTAGTAGAGGAAGTATCACCAGTCAGTCGAGTGTGTAGTAGAGGAAGTATCACCAGTCAGTAGAGAGTGTAGTAGAGGAAGTATCACCAGTCAGTAGAGTGTGTAGTAGAGGAAGTATCACCAGTCAGTAGAGGAGGTATCACCAGTCAGTAGAGAGTGTAGTAGAGGAAGTATCACCAGTCAGTAGAGGAGGTATCTCCTGTCAGTAGAGGGGAACAGAGAGCACCAGTGTTGCAGAGTTGGTGTAGGAGGGACAGTCACAGTGAAGGAGGGACAGTCACAGTGTAGGAGGGACAGTCACAGTGAAGATAATGAGGGACTCTAGTTAAGGAGTGAGTTGCATTGGATGCCAAATTTTTTCTGGGAAGGTGCGTCGACAATTTGATAAATATTTATGTATAAAAACAATATAACAGTATTACAGTATATCAGCTATTTGGTAATATCACGGTATATAAACAATATGACAGTACACGTATATACATTATTTCAGCTATAAGTCAATATGTTTTTCAACTTGTTTCATATTAGGTATCTCACGAGTCTAAATTGGCCTCATTAGTTACTGAACGGATGTTGGCATTGCCCCAGGCCTGATCTGACAGAATATGCCAGGAAGTACTTCCCCTAATGATCCCCACGGTTCAGCCCAAACAAGCTCGTTAATGGGGGTGAAGAAATAAAAAAAAAGTGATTCAACTACAAGTTGACTTGTTTTTAAAGCCAAGTAGTGATGGGTGGGGGGGGGGGGGCATGAATAGAGTTGGGAGGCGGAACTACATAGTACGTCTGAGATGTCAATAAACAGATTCTTAATCAACTTTGAGATTCTATTCATTAAATGAAGTATAATACATTTAAAAAAAACTGTATAGATGACTGTATTTTCTAGTCGGTTGTATATTTTAGTTAAGTGGTTCTTTATGGTGACAACAGTCCTTTGATTATTCAACATTTAATTTATCATAAATATAACTCCTATACATATGAAAGTCTATTCTACGATACGGTTAACTCTTGACCGTCGTTCAATTTAATGACAAAGATCTATTTCCAACAGATGTTTTATTTTGCAAGACTTTATTTATTATTCCTGACCTGTTTATTTGGGTGACAATTTCAGAGAATTGTTATTAGCATATTTAAATGACCCGAGGTTGATAAATTATATACATAGATTGACTTTTATCTATACATAACCTTGAACCGATAATGTGAAGCCTGGAGATTTTGTGAAACTATTATCTTGATTCAATCACACAATCAATCAATGTACATATTTATGAGATCTACTATGATGGCAGAGATGTGATGCTTATTTCACTGAAAACTAAATATATCAATTTTTACATATACTATGATGGCAAAGATGTGATACTTATTTCACAGAAAACTAAATATATCAATTTTTACATCTACTATGATGGCAGAGATGTGATACTTATTTCACAGAAAACTAAATATATCAATTTTTACATCTACTATGATGGCAAAGATGTGATACTTATTTCACTGAAAACTAAATATATCAATTTTTACATATACTATGATGGCAAAGATGTGATACTTATTTCACAGAAAACTAAATATATCAATTTTTACATCTACTATGATGGCAGAGATGTGATACTTATTTCACAGAAAACTAAATATATCAATTTTTACATCTACTATGATGGCAAAGATGTGATACTTATTTCACTGAAAACTAAATATATCAATTTTCACATCTACTATGATGGCAAAGATGTGATACTTATTTCACTGAAAACTAAATATATCAATTTTCACATCTACTATGATGGCAAAGATGTGATACTTATTTCACTGAAAACTAAATATATCAATTTTCACATCTACTATGATGGCAAAGATGTGATACTTATTTCACTGAAAACTAAATATATCAATTTTTACATCTTCAACTTGTGGAGCGATCTGGGAAAAATAAAATGACAACCTTCAGTCTACTTCAGAGATTCTCAAACTTGTGCGCCTCCGCTACCTGCTAATAAACCTGGTCACTTTTTGCGATCCATTTTTCAGCAGAAATAAACAAAAAAAAAAAGGTTTTAAAGTAAGGACAATTTAGAATCAATTGTTCATATTTGCGATACAATTCATTATTCACAACTTATCCCCCACCGGTGGGCAGCTTGCCCCATACTTTGTGGACCGCTGGTCTACATCGATACCAATCTATTATTGATAACTCATCGATACAATGTAGAAACAGCAGCGTGTCAAAATATTCGTTGGTGCAATCCACTGGCACAATAGATTATCGATTACCAGACGCGGCCAAAGCAATGAAAGTTGAACTTAATGGTAGCCAATGGACAAGTCTGAAACATGTTTTTAGCTTGTCTTTGTCTTTAAATTGCGAAATACTAAAGCAGCCATTGTGTCGTTTCAAATTTTTTTTATATAAAACTATTCAATATATGTGTTTATGACATGGTATAAAATAAAATTATTACGACAATTTCCCAAACTGACAATCCCAGAGTTAGTTGAGCCACCAGTTCAACAAGTACACAATATGACAATAATCTAATTTGATCAAATCTTAAATTCACCCTTTGTCCATTTTCCTTTTCTGTGTTTTTATTTTCCACACCAAATAACTCTGCAGATATAAAATTGACAGCACACACAGAGGAACACCTACAGCTCCTGATGGATCGCTTAGCTCAAGCATGCATAGAATTCGGACTGACCATCAGCATCAAGAAAACCAACATCATGGGTCAAGGCATCCCAGCTCCACCCTCAATCACCATCGACAACGAAGTTCTGGAGGTCACTGACAAATTCACATACCTGGGCTCCACCATCACCAGCAGTCTGTCCCTGGATGACGAGATCGACAAGAGGCTTGCCAAAGCAACCAGCGTCATGGCCAGACTAAGCAAACGAGTATGGACTAACAAACATTTGACACTGAACACCAAGCTCAAGGTATACCAGGCATGTATTCTCAGCACTCTTTTATATGGCAGCGAAACCTGGACTACCTATACCAAACAGGAAAATCGACTCGAGAGCTTCCACCTCCGCTGTCTCCGACGCATCCTTGGCATCAGATGGCAGGACAAAATCACCAACACTGCCGTACTCAAACAAGCCAGCTCACTGAGCATGCATCTCCTTCTGTGCCAAAGACGTCTACGCTGGTTGGGTCATGTGCATCGAATGCAAGATGGACGCATACCAAAGGACATCCTATATGGCGAGCTTGCCACCGGGCATCGCCCCGCTGGTCGCCCGCAACTGCGATTCAAGGATGTCTGCAAACGCGACCTCAAACTGACCGGCATCAGCCTCGACAATTGGGAACAGCTCGCCGACGACCGGAGTGGGTGGCGTCAGGCTGTTCACAAAGGCATCCTTAATGGTGAACAAGTAAGGAACCAACAGCAGGAGACCAAAAGACAGAGAAGGAAGACCGCACGACAGAAACAGGCCCTCGGTCCCCCACCCAGCTTCATTTGTGGCCACTGCGGAAGAGTCTGCCTGTCCAGGATCGGTCTGCTGAGTCACTCAAGAACCTGCTATCAAAAAACGACTAGATGACTAAGCTAGAGCGCTACCATCATCTTACGAGATGGACGGTTTGCCTTCTACTACTAATACTACTATAAAATAAAGTTGAAATTAATATGTCAGGTGTTTAAGAAATATCAAAGAAATTGGAAAAAAGAAAGTTGTAATGAGAAACTGTAAAAGAGATTTAGTTGGGCAATAATTTAAATGATTATTTTACTGATTTTAATGATAAAGATCAATTTCTAATAGACAAGTTCTTTTGTAAGACTAGTTTTTTCCTCTCTTGGCCTGTGTATTTGGGTGCAAGTTTGGGAAAAATTGTTTTTAACACTTGATATTTAAATGACTTGATGTTTAAATGACTTGATGTTTAAATGACTTGATGTAGTTTGATTGATTTCTTAACAGATGACTTGACTGATGATCTAATTATTAGATGACCGATTGACTGTTTGAAATTTTTGATCATTTTTTGTGATCTAGGGACTTGCTGATAGTTTGACTGATAGGTCGACCGATCCCTTGACTGCTGAGTTGACTGATGGTCTGATGAAGCGTTGAGTGATGGTCTGATGAACGGTTGACTGATGGTTTGATAAGTGGTTGACTGATGGTTTGATGAACGGTTAATTGATGGTCTGATGAAGCGTTGAGTGATGGTCTGATGAACGGTTGAGTGATGGTCAGATGAACGGTTGACTGATGGTTTGATGAACGGTTAACTGATGGCTAGATATAACTTCACAAATGGCCTGACTAATATTTGACCGATGGTTGGACTCATGCTCTGACTACTGATTTGACTGGTTTTTGTTTTTACTGACTAATGAATGAATACACTGGCTGTTTGATCTCAGGTAATCGAAGGAATGATTCTTGGTTTGACTGAGGACTTAATTGATGGTCGGAGTAAACTGTTTTGGATTATTTTAGAATATATCTTTCTCTATTGTATTTTAGAATATATCTTTTTTTTTTCTGCTGTATTTTAGAATAAATCCTGCTCTATTGGATTTTAGAATAAATCCTGCTCTGTTATATTTTAGAATAAATCCTGCTCTATTATTATTTTAAATTAATGAATAAAAGAAAGTGAAAAGATCTTCATCAGTTTGGGTTAGTACACACTGCACACTACACACTGCACACTGCACACTACACACTGCACACTGCACACTGCACACTACACACTACACACTGCACACTGCACAATACACACTGCACACTACACACTGCACACTGCACACTACACACTACACACTGCACACTGCACACTACACACTACACACTGCACACTACACACTGCGCACTACACACTACACACTGCACACTACACACTGCACACTGCACACTGCTCACTGCACGCTACACACTGCACGTGTATACACAGAGCGGACACAATGAACAGATCGATCGTAAATTTCTAGTTCAAGTGGACGGATGTACAGAGTATATTTATCTAGCTCAGTGACAGCCAACAACTAATGTATGGACTCACATTGGTCAATTATTAATCCTGAAATAATGTGTCTTCTTACAGAGACCTCACAATATGACAGTGTCACAACTAGCTAATGTCTCTAGCCTAGCCCTGTCTCTAGCTAACCATGTCTAGCTAACCATTTCTCTAGCTAACAATGTCTCTAGCTAGCCATGTCTATCAAACCATGTATCTAGCTAACAATGTCTCTAGCTAACCATGTCTCTAGCTAATCATGTCTCTAGCTAGCCATGTCTCTAGCTAACCATGTCTCTAGCTAACCAAGTCTCTGGCTAACCAAGTCTCTAGCTAACCATGTCTCTAGCTCATCATGTCCTAGCTAACCGTGCATTTAGTTATGTCATATCTACCCATGTCTCTAGCTAACAATGTCATATCTAACTATGACATAAGCAAGCAATGTCTTACTAGTAACTAATAGAAACCGATGTCCTATGTACCTCATTTAAAAACTACTGGCCTGTTATGGAAACCAATTAATGTAACATGTTAAAACAACGATTTGTTCAAACAAAACACGACAATTTCCCAAACTGACAATCCCAGACTTAGTTGAGTCACCAGTTCAACTAGTACACAATATGACTATAATCTAATTTGATCAAATCTTAAATTCACCCTTTGTCCATTTTCCTTTTCTGTGTTTTTATTTTCCACACCAAATAAATCTGCAGATATAATTATGAATGAGTAATAAAAAAATCTTAATACTGGTCGATATAAATTTATTGTATTCGGCATTGTAATAAATGTGTCACTCAATAACTGATTAATGAAAAAAAAACAATGAAGAAATTAATTAAACACCATGTTACATGTAGGATAAATGAGCAACTCTTATAATCGTGATTAATTTCGCTATTATTTCATTTATTTTATCGATGTGTTACAGTACAGTAATGTGAACATAAATGAAATATTTCTGTGAATAATACATTTCTTTGTTTATCAAAGTGACGGCTTCAACATCGTTTGATATCTATAATACAAATTTTACATTATGGGTTCCGGTTTCCGTCTGTCATCCAACATGGCGGCATAAACAATTCAAAGATGGCAGAAACATTTACTGTTTTCTTCTTAAAATGCATAATCCGGCTACCAACTGGCCAGCCGAGTAAGAATAGTCTAGTACATGGCTGCCAGAATTGACATTGGACCAGCCATATGTTTAGTGCCGAGGTGACAAAACACCGTACACTGACATACGGCAGGTAAGATCGTGAATGCCAAATGGCAATCACAATGTAATACTGTTTTCGACCGCCTCAATCATTACCAAAGGGCAATAAGCGATCTAAAGAGATGTAACTCAAAATCATGCCAATTTATTCTGTGATACTCTCCGAATCAAATTTAAACCCATAATGTTTCCAAAAGGCTTATTTATATCTCACAGTATCGTAATAAATCTATGGTGTTTAATTTGTTATTAAATGAGAAGCGATCATAAAAGAAATATTTACAGAAATTGTTCAATTAATATTCTGTGTTATGTTCCACAATCTCAATTTTAAACCAAAATTATGGATACCTAAATATTATGTAATATTTATATTGTTTAAATTGTTATTATTTCTAAAATATGCCTATTTCTAATGTACAATTATTTCCCTTTATTACTAACCTAAATACGTCACTTTGTTTTTTCACTTTTTGACTATTACGTCACATGAATGAATTGAATAAGGGTTGAGTTTGAGTAGCGCCGTACACAACGTTTACAATGCAAACTAACCCATTTATGATGGGGGCTTCACACAGAGGGTGTTTGGAGGGGGCCCAGTTTGAGGAGGGCCCCCAAAATATTTTTTAAACTAAATATTAAGTACATTATCTCATGTCAAAATGTAGTGGCTCCCGAAGATGCCTAAAATCCCTTGGTTCGGCATTGGCTTCACAGAACTATAATGTTGAAAGCTTTGATATGTCTTTCTTTTTTAAGAGGACTAATGTTTTCTGCGTCTGCGGCCTCAACTGCATTGATGAAATAAAATGTTTTTAATTGAAGGTCAGCTAAAAGCTACACAACGATTATTTCTTCTCGGGACCAAGCTTGAGAAGCGTCAAAAAATTATCTCATGCCAAAATGCAGGGGCAGCCCCCAAAGAGGCCAAGCCACCGGGCCCGTAAATCCCTAGGTTCTGCACTGCCGGGTCGGCAATTTTTCTTAGTTAATTGTACTATGCTACAATGTAAAACAGTAAATAAACCACCTGTTAAACATGTAGCGTTTTGCTTAACACAAGCACTCACTCACGTCTCTCTTTTTTTTTTTAAATACGCCATGTTGAACATCATAAAACATTAAATGAATAACTGTTTGGAAAGGAGTCCATTAAAATATTATGAAGGAATATAATTTTAAGAGTTATTGTTCATGTTTACCCATAGTGAGGATTATTTTTTTTGAGAGGAACTATTTAACATATGAATTTTATTTGATGTATTATTAGGAGTCCCTATTCTCAAATGTATTTTGGCTACAATAATCTTTTCATGTCCTTGGGGCCACTGCAAGTATATAGACCAGAGATGAGCGGACAGCGGACGCGTCCGCTTGCGGACGCAGATCCGCAGACTTTTCCGAATCAGCGGACTGACAGCGGATGCTTCGTATGGTTAAGTTGCGGACTCGCGGACTGATGCGGATCTTCTTTAGCGTTACCATAAAAAATTTCAAGTCATTTAAAACAGCTAAATTTCAGCAATGCGGACGCGCGGACTGACTGCGGACCAATGTTGTAAAATTCTGCGGACGCGGATCATTGATAGAAATCCGCGGACGGACGCGGACGCTAAATTTCAAGATCCGCACACCTCTGACATAGACTGATTGTTAACGTGCTAAAATATATATCACCATTTTCAACTCCAACTGTGTGCCTACTCGCCGGTCCGGGTACCGGGCCTTTGATAACTAGTTGAGTAAAAAATAGTTTGACTATTAAAAATTCTTTTATTCGGTGCATCTGTCTTAGACAGTTCTATTCAATAAATCTAACCTGGATAAATCTATTTAGTGCACCTGTCCAATACTGTTCTATTCAGTGCCCTAATACAACACTGTGAAAACCTACTTTGCTGAGTTAAATTAAAGAATAACACCACTCCACTGCTAAAAGAATACCATACTTTACTGAAAGTAAAAAACAGAATTTACACCATTAAAAGTCAAACGGTATATATGTAATGTAGGAATGTTAAAACACATGAAGTATATCACTATATGACAATAGTACACATGAAGTATATCACTCTATGACAATTGTACACATGAATTATTTCACTATATGACAATAGTACACATGAAGTATATCACTCTATGACAATTGTGCACATGAAGTATATCACTCTATGACAATTGTACACATGAATTATTCATGACATTTACAAAGTAAGTTTTTGAATCCATGGAGTCAATGGCGGCGGAGGAAGGCCATAGTCCCCCCCAGCCCCTCCCCCACACCTTAAATGATCAATGATCTTTTTATACGAAATATCGGTCATGGAGGGTGGGGACAAAAACTTTTATTTAATTTGATACTAATTGCTCTAAAATATGTCAGTTTGGTTCAATAGAAAATACTTTTTAGTGGATTTTCAAAATAATATTTTGTTGTCAAACACATTACTACTGTGCTTTCCTCTAATGTTATATCTTTACGTACGATATTGATATTTGAAAAAGGGTTAAAATATTCACATTTTATTTTGACAAAGTGTGTCATACGTTGCCCAGTGTCGCAAGACTGTTTACACAACATCCTCCTCCTACAGTTTTAGTTTTCGTTGATAAACCCGACAAAAAAAATAAACCCGCCAAAAAAATAAACCCGACAAAAAATAAACCCGCCAAAAAATAAACCCGACAAAAAATAAACCCGCCAAACAATAAACCCGACAAAAAATAAACCTGCCAAAAAAATAAACCTGCCAAAAAAATAAACCCGCCAAAAATAAACCCGCCAAACAATAAACCCGACAAAAAATAAACCTGCCAAAAAAATAAACCCGACAAAAAATAAACCCGCCAAAAATAAACCCGACAAAAAAAATAAACCCGCCAAAAAATAAACCCGACAAAAAAATAAACCCGACAAAAAATAAACCCGACAAAAAAATAAACCCGACAAAAAATAAACCCGACAAAAAAAACAAACCAAGGAAAAGACTTTCCTACATTTTATAGTTTGGAGTGCATTACCTGGTCCGGAGACAAATACCATGATCTGTCTGGAAGGGGTGGGGGGGGGGATGGGAAGATTATTGGTGTCTCCTGACCAACCATCATGCAACTTCACCGGGAACTCTGGAAAGGACGTTAGTTGTATTGATCCTGTTGGCCAGCTGGTTGTGCCCCTTCCCCACCCCCCACCCCCACATCCTCTTTCCCAAACTTTTTCAGGGGTCATCACCTTGTCTTGGACACAAGGCAAATGTCGAATTCTGACAAGTCACCTTGTTAGAGGAAGTTCCATTAGCTTTCTGGTCAAGACCATCCATGGTCAAGATGGCTATAACTTGCCGGTGTAATGATTTAAACCCCCCCCCCCCTCTGTTTTTATTTTACCTCAAGCATTTTATTTTTGTAAATCTCGGCTCATTTCTACGCATGGTTTCAGCATAAAGTATTTACAATGTATCTCCATGAAATTGTTTTTGTTGAGCAATAGTTCCATGGTAGTAGATTTTTTTTTTGAACCATGTATAATTTTGTTACAGTTGACTCAACATTCTCTTCATGAAACGCCAACCATGTTATTAATCTTAAGATTTACTTGATGAATTTTTTTTCGATTGATTTATTTCAGGCCGTACCAGCAGTACAACTCATCCATGTATACATGTCGTACTCTTTACTATTGTGATGCACCAGCAGTTCTAGCTGCATCAACTATTGTGATGCACCAGCAGTTCTAGCTGCATCAACTATTGTGATGTACCAGCAGTACAACTCATCCATGTATGCATGCCATACTCTTTACTATTGTGATGCACCAGCAGTTCTAGCTGCATCATTTATTGTGATATAGCCTACCAGTATTACTAGCATCATCAACTATTTTGATATACCAGCAGTATGCAGCCATTACATTCTAGCAAATATCTCGCCAGGATTGGGTACAACTCAGTGAAGCTTTCATTCTTAATTGACCTATTTAAACAAATGCCGACTTTATTTGCAATTCAATTAGTTGAGATTAATTTTTTAAAAATTATTTCTTACTCCAAAATATAACTTTCAATTTAATTGGTTTTCAGTTTCCCAGACAATTGGCGATATAATAATAATTTGGTTAATAAATGAGATAGAATGGGTAGAGGCACAGAAGAGATGGAATGGGTAGAGGCACAGAAGAGATGGAATGGGTAGAGGCACAGAAGAGCTGGAATGGGTAGAGGCACAGAAGAGCTGGAATGGGTAGAGGCACAGAAGAGCTAGAATGGGTAGAGGCACAAAAGTGATGGAATGGGTAGAGGCACAGTTGAGTGTCTGTTCATTATTGTGTGTAGCAGTCATAGGAAATAAAGAGAATTAAATCTTTTATACACTAAAAGTACATTTACGATCAAAATGGTCGTAGACTTAGAAGGAAGAGAGAAATAATGGATAGACAGAAATATATATATATATGTATATATATATATATATATATATATATATATACATATATACATATATATATATATACATATATATATATATATATATATATATAGAGAGAGAGAGAGAGACAGAGAGAGAGAGAGAGAATGTAAATAGATAGATAGATAGATATTTAGATAGATAGATAGATAGATAGATAGATAGATAGATAGATAGATAGATAGATAGATAGATAGATAGATAGATAGATAGATAGATAGATAGATAGATAGATAGATAGATCGTGTATATTGTATATAAAGAACACAATTATTCACTATACTCTGCTCCACCTAACACAACAGTTCACTATACTCTGCTCCACCTAACACAACAGTTCACTATACTCTGCTCCACCTAACACAACAGTTCACTATACTCTGCTCCACCTAACACAACAGTTCACTATACTCTGCTCCACCTAACACAACAGTTCACTATACTCTGCTCCACCTAACACAACAGTTCACTATACTCTGCTCCACCTAACACAACAGTTCACTATACTCTGCTCCACCTAACACAACAGTTCACAACCCTAATTGTCATGTATGACCTCCCCCCTCCCTCCTTTACACCCCCACCCTCTTCAACCACCGACAGGTCTCACTAGCTGGTACAACCGGTCCCGCTTAACATTCGCCCATTCTACAACTTCATGTTTTCACTCTGACATTAAAAGTCAATTATTGCTACACCAAGTGACAGTACCATGAGCTAGTACAGCAGCAGTGAACCGGCTGCTGGGTACGTCTAAACTTATTTCGTCTTGAGTCAGTATATATATATATATATATATATATATATATATATATATATATATATATATATATATATATATATATATATATATTTCTATCACGAAATTTAAATTTTTAAAAAATGTCATTATAGCACCGATGATGAATTCTTAGAATGTATATTTGTATTATTTATTGTTTGTCATAAAAATCAATGTTAACTTATATAGAAAGAAGTCAACGATTATCTGACGTAGCAGACGATGTTTCAACAGTACGTGTACCAGATTTTCTTTTTTTTTTGAGAATTTTTGTTTAACCAATTTAAAAATGATACATCGTACATTCTTGAATTTTCTTGTTTGTTTGTTTAGTTGTTGTTGTTTTGCAACCATGTTGGGGCTTTAAAGAGGCAAATACAAGTAATAAGTTAATAAATTAATGGTCCGTTAAAATATTACCCAATTTATTAGTCACAATGTTGAAACCTTCCATTTCACTGGTCATACAGTTAAGACATTCACGGAGAAGGTCTTACAGTTGAGAACTTCACTGCGCTGGTCATACAAGTGAAACTACTCAAACATTTTAAGTAAGCGGTGGGCAAACATTTTTTTCTTTAAACTGGGTCGCATTGGGTTCATTGGACAGAGTGGGCCGAAAAAAAAACAGAACGTTGAAGTGTTTATATGAACTGAAATATGTCAAATGTACTTTGAAATGAATTAAAATATATCAAACGTACTTAGAAATGAATTGAAATATGTCAAATGTACTTTGAAATGAATTGAAATATATCAAACGTACTTATAAATGAATTGAAATATATCAAATGTACTTTGAAATGAATTAAAATATATCAAACATACTTAGAAATGAATTGAAATATATCAAACGTACTTGATAATGAATTGAAATATATCAAATGTACTTAGAAATAAATGCGCGGGCCGTATATGCAACCAAACGGACCGTACTTGGTCCGCGTATCGTAATTTGTCAACCCTGTGTCTGAAACATTTTACCTCTGTGTTAGTGTCTATCTTTGTTGGATAAAATACTTTAGGAAGTTAGTAGGCCACTGTTATAGTGGGTGTGTTTGTAAGACGAAATAATTTAAGAAGTTGGAAGGTCACTGTTATAGTTGGTATGTATGTTAGACGAAATACTTTAGGACGTTGGAAGGCCACTGTTATAGTGGCTGTGTTTGTTAGACGAAATACTTTAGGACGTTGGAAGGCCACTGTTCTAGTGGGTGTGTTTGTAAGACGAAATAATTTAAGAAGTTGGAAGGTCACTGTTATAGTTGGTATGTATGTTAGACGAAATACTTTAGTACGTTGGAAGGCCACTGTTAAAGTGGCTGTGTTTGTTAGACGAAATACTTTAGGACGTTGGAAGGCCACTGTTATAGTGGCTGTGTTTGTTAGACGAAATACTTTAGGACGTTGGAAGGCCACTGTTCTAGTGGGTGTGTTTGTTAGACGAAATACTTTAGGACTTTGGAAGGCCACTGTTCTAGTGGGTGTGTTTGTTAGACGAAATACTTTTGGACGCTGGAAGGCCACTGTTATAGTGGGTGTGTTTGTTAGACGAAATACTTTAGGACGTTGGAAGGCCACTGTTATAGTGGCTGTGTTTGTTAGACGAAATACTTTAGGGCGTTGGAAGGCCACTGTTATAGTGGCTGTGTTTGTTAGACGAAATACTTTAGGACGTTGGAAGGCCACTGTTCTAGTGGGTGTGTTTGTTAGACGAAATACTTTAGGACTTTGGAAGGCCACTGTTCTAGTGGGTGTGTTTGTTAGACGAAATACTTTTGGACGCTGGAAGGCCACTGTTATAGTGGGTGTGTTTGTTAGACGAAATACTTTTGGACGCTGGAAGGCCACTGTTATAGTGGGTGTGTTTGTTAGACGAAATAATTTAACAAGTTGGAAGGCTACTTTTTTTTTTTACTTTTTTTTTAATTGGATCATTTTGTGTGAAAGTCAAAGATCTAATTGAGTTGTGACACAGAAGATAGGCTTATAGCGGCCAGCACTGATCACTGGAATCCGATTATAGCCATAGAGTAAAATAAGGGCCACCACTCCTTGCAGTCAGCTCCAGACACTCATCTCGTCATTTATCTCCCCCTGGCTGGCCAGTAGGCCACGGACGGGAGTGATTGACAAATAAGCAGCCTTTGATTAGATTCCAAGTTTCCAGGCCAGGTCGTGAAGGGAAGAGGAAAGGGGCGAGAAGGGATGAGGGTTGGTGGCTACCTGTTTGATCTCTGACCAGCTGCAGTTCAGGCCACGTGACATTGACCGATGCTCTGTTGATTTATAATTACGAATCAAAGAAATAGGGGACGGAGATGTTGTTCACGATTGTTTGTTTGTTTAGATTCTGTTTGTTTAGATTCTGTTTGTTTAGATTCTGTTTGTTTAGCCTCTAAACTAACAACACGGCTTGGATGCAACATTGTTTACAAAATAGAAATATTCTATTGTAATGAAAGTTGATACTGAAGAAGGAAAAAAAACACTAATGAAATATGAATTTAAAAAATACAATTGAAAAAAATCAATATTCTATGGAGATGCTCAAAGACATATTATATGGAGATGTTCAATGCCATATAGTATGGAGATGTTCAATGTCATATAGTATGGAGATGTTCAATGTCATATAGTATGGAGATGTTCAATGTCATATAGTATGGAGATGTTCAATGGCATATAGTATGGAGATGTTCAATGGCATATAGTACGAGATGTTCAATGGCATATAGTATGGAGATGTTCAATGTTATATAGTATGGAGATGTTCAATGTCATATAGTATGGAGATGTTCAATGGCATATAGTATGGAGATATTCAATAGCATATAGTATGGAGATGTTCAATGTCATATAGTATGGAGATGTTCAATGGCATATAGTATGGAGATGTTCAATGTCATATAGTATGGAGATGTTCAATGTCATATAGTATGGAGATGTTCAATGTCATATAGTATGGAGATGTTCAATGTCATATAGTATGGAGATGTTCAATGCCATATTGTATTGAGATGTTCAATGGCATATAGTATGGAGATGTTCAATGTCATATAGTATGGAGATGTTCAATGTCATATAGTATGGAGATGTTCAATGGCATATAGTATGGAGATGTTCAATGGCATGTAGTATGGAGATGTTCAATGTCATATAGTATGGAGATGTTCAATGCCATATTGTATGGACAGGACTTGTACATGAGCAGCTTGTGATACATTGGAACATCGTGCATGATTATATTGGTATGTACATAGATGTATATCTAGATACTGGTTTGTTGGTAATATTACATGTATGATTATATTGGTACTTTTTAAAAATCTCATAATGAGACATTTTGACTATATCGATGTGAAACTGTTTTCCAAATCTAAACACGTCTTATGAAAACAGAACGTTCCCAATTATATTTGGTGTGTACAACAGTGGTGTGTACATAGTGGTGTGTACTAGGGAGCGACCGATATGCCTTTTTACCGATAGTCCGATACCGATATTTTCCCCCAGCATTTTTACCGATACCGATACCGATACCGATATTTTCTTTTTAGGGGCTGTCCATTATTTATGTCAACAAATTTTTGGCGATTTTTACCTCCCCCCCCCCTGTCAACAACTTGTCAAACTTCCAGAGACCCCCCCTATAAAATTACGTAAACATTTGATTACCCCCCTAAAAAAGGTGACTTACAAAATGTTTATGTGGCAAAATTAGTAGGAATATAGTTAGTTTAATTAAAATACTGAATGTTAAGCGAGTGTGTAACACAAAACTACAAACGCTGCTTAATTTTCCTATTTATTAAGCAATTATATTCAATTTAAAAAAGTAACATTGTTGACGTCAACTTTTCTTGACCTCCCCCTTCCCCCTTGTCAACAATTGTCAAAAATTTTCTGACCTCCCATCCCCCCTATTTTGTTGACGTAATTAATGGACAGCCCCTTAAGCAACAACAATGCTAAACACGTGTTATTATCGTGCTACATGACGTATTTCAAGCCAAGTTCACATATTTTGTAACCCCCCCCCCCCAGATACCGATGTTTTTTTTAATCAACAACAATGCCAAACACGTGTTTCTCTCATGCTACAGCTAATGACGTATGTCAACCCATGCTTACCCCTTCCCTGTCATATTTCATGACACTTCGCCCACACGTAAGTCTTGTTTCCCCCCCCCCCCAACTTCCCATCCCAACAAAAAATACACACAGATATTCACTAATTGTATCATTCAAGGTCATACATTAGAATTAAGAAATGCCAATCCTATTGTTTCAAGGTCATATCTCTGAGGAAGACGTGACAATTTCTGTGTACGGGTTTTTTTTTCTTTTTTTTAAATCTTGTCTGATCTGGTTATAGAATTGGGTTATTTACTGATTTTTTTTTTCTGCAACTCTGTTGTGAAAAAAAAAAACAATGTATCGGCAGCCAAAAAAACGGCCGGTCCGACAGTTAACCCATAGTGCCAATATCGGTTCTACTATCGGTCGCTCCCTACAACAATCGGCCGATCCGATATTAACCGGTAGTGCCAATATCGGTCCGATACCGATAGCGATCCAATTATCGGTTGCTCCCTAGTGTGTACATAGTGGTGTGTACATAGTGGTGTGTAAATAATGGTGTGTGCATAGTGGTGTGTACATAGTGGTGTGTACATAGTGGTGTGTACATAGTGGTATGTACATAGTGGTGTGTACATAGTGGTGTGTACATAATGGTGTGTACATAGTGGTATGTACATAGTGGTGTGTACATAGGGGTGTGTACATAATGGTGTGTACATAGTGGTGTGTACATAGTGGTGTGTACATAGTGGTGTGTACATAATGGTGTGTACATAATGGTGTTTACATAGTGGTGTGTACATAGTGGTGTGTACATAGTGGTGTGTACATAGTGGTGTGTACATAGTGGTGTGTACATAGTGGTGTGTACATAGTTCTATTTTAGAAACTCGTTGGTTGCCAATGCAGCTTGTCTAATAATTTTCTTTTTTTTTCACATTTTTCCTTTTAAATCGCTTTTACGTTCTGCAGTACTTTTAGTCAAATTTGTATTTAATAATTAAAACACATACAGCTAGACGATCTATTGATATCTAATGAATTAGTTTGAATACCTGTATGTTTATTTTAACCTAATGAATTAGTTTGAACTTGTGTATGTATATGTTAACCTAATGAATTAGTTTGAACTTGTGTATGTATATGTTAACCTAATGAATTAGTTTGAACTTGTGTATGTATATGTTAACTAATGAATTAGTTTGAAAACCTGTATGTTTATGTTAACCTAATGAATTAGTTTGAATACTTGTATGTTTATGTTAACCTAATGAATTAGTTTGAATACATGTATGTATATGTTAACCTAATGAATTAGTTTGAATACCTGTAAGTTTATGTTAACCTAATGAATTAGTTTGAATACCTGTATGTATATGTTAACCTAATGAATTAGTTTGAACTTGTGTATTTATATGTTAACCTAATGAGATGTAAGGGTATAAATAACGAGAAATTATGTTTGGTTGTTAAGGAGAAAATGTAATTGAAAAATTGGATCTAAATACGATTTTTTGTATACACTTTGTAGTATTGTGTTTTATTCGAAGTCTCTGTCTTGAATACCAACTATACCATTCGAAGTCTCTGTCTTGAATACCAACTATACGATTGGAAGTCTCTGTCTTGAATACCAACTATACCATTCGAAGTCTCTGTCTTGAATACCAACTATACCGTTCGAAGTCTCTGTCTTGAATACCAACTATACCGTTCGAAGTCTCTGTCTTGAATACCAACTATACCATTCGAAGTCTCTGTCTTGAATACCAACTATACCATTGGAAGTCTCTGTCTTGAATACCAACTATACCATTCGAAGTCTCTGTCTTGAATACCAACTATACCGTTCGAAGTCTCTGTCTTGAATACCAACTATACCGTTCGAAGTCTCTGTCTTGAATACCAACTATACCATTCGAATTCTCTGTCTTGAATACCAACTATACCGTTCGAAGTCTCTGTCTTGAATACCAACTATACCGTTCGAAGTCTCTGTCTTGAATACCAACTATACCATTGGAAGTCTCTGTCTTGAATACCAACTATACCATTGGAAGTCTCTGTCTTGAATACCAACTATACCATTCGAAGTTTCTGTCTTGAATACCAACTATACCATTCGAAGTCTCTGTCTTGAATACCAACTATACCATTGCCCTTTAACCTCAGTGACCATTACAGCCAGTGCTCAATTTCAGAAAAAAACCAGTGCAGGGGATGAAAAAAAATTGTGCAGAGCCGGGGATAAATGTCTATGGTTTCATCCCCAGCAGGGATGTAATTAGCTACAGCAGAGCCGCGGGGTAAATGTGTATGGTTTCAAGCCCGGCAGGGATACATTAGCTACAGCAGAGCCGGGGATGACAGTTCTCACTGCCGGGGGGGTTTACATCCCCCGTGGTGAATCGAGACCTGCTAACAGCGGTACATTGTGGTGTAAAAAGGGCGCCGAAAGTTTATCATATATCATCATGTATCCATCATATATCCATCATATATCATCATGTATCCATCATATATCCATCATATATCATCATGTATCCGTAAAACAAAATAAAAAAAATTGTATCCAGATATAAAACTTACTAATCCAACGTAATCCTTTGTCTCGAATTCTTTTAATCTATAAATAGTAAAGATTTACCCCAGGAAAGGAATCGAGTTCACTTTAAAACTCCTGAACAAAATTATGAACGATTCACCTAACCTCTCCCAACCCCCCCCCCCCACCACTCCACAGATTTTTTTTCAGCAGGACTATTTGAAGTTATAAAAAAAAAATAGATTCACGACTCTATCACAAAATATAGATTCACGTCTCTATCACAAAATATAGATTCACGTCTCTATCACATAATATAGATTCACGTCTCTATCACATAATATAGATTCACGTCTCTATCACATAATATAGATTCACGTCTCTATCACAGAATATAGATTCACGTCTCTATCACATAATATAGATTCACGTCTCTATCACAGAATATAGATTCACGTCTCTATCACAAAATATAGATTCACGTCTCTATCACAGAATATAAATTCACGTCTCTATCACAAAAAATAGATTCACGTCTCTATCACAAAATATAGATTCACGTCTCTATCACATAATATAGATTCACGTCTCTATCACATAATATAGATTCACGTCTCTATCACATAATATAGATTCACGTCTCTATCACAGAATATAGATTCACGTCTCTATCACAAAATATAGATTCACGTCTCTATCACAGAATATAAATTCACGTCTCTATCACAAAAAATAGATTCACGTCTCTATCACAAAATATAGATTCACGTCTCTATCACATAATATAGATTCACGTCTCTATCACAGAATATAGATTCACGTCTCTATCACATAATATAGATTCACGTCTCTATCACAGAATATAGATTCACGTCTCTATCACAAAATATAGATTCACGTCTCTATCACAGAATATAAATTCACGTCTCTATCACAAAAAATAGATTCACGTCTCTATCACAAAATATAGATTCACGTCTCTATCACATAATATAGATTCACGTCTCTATCACAGAATATAGATTCACGTCTCTATCACATAATATAGATTCACGTCTCTATCACAGAATATAGATTCACGTCTCTATCACAAAATATAGATTCACGTCTCTATCACAGAATATAAATTCACGTCTCTATCACAAAAAATAGATTCACGTCGCTAACACGAAAAGAAAATCGAAAAAAAAAAACAATAAAACCCGATCTCGAAATTCCACTTGATTTCCCAAATCCAATAAATCCCCCATCTCATGCATGAAATGAATACAAACAATATATAGGCAGGTGCAGCATTAAGGTTACGTTAGGGCTAGTGAGATATTTTTCTAAGAGAAAACATTGAAATCATGCATATTTATTGAGTTTTGTAAATCAGTGGAATTTTGGAACGCAACACATTTTTTTTTTCGGAACACTATTTTAGCATTCAAAATAAAAAAATGAACAAGGGAGGTTATTCAGATTGATTTACGATGTTTTGGACATACTGTTGGTGGGTTTTTATAAACCACTATTGGGACGGTTTTCTTTCTTTCATATTCCACCTAGTCGAGGTAAGTGCAACGGTCATGTAGGTACCACGAAGGACACAGGTGACTAGAACATCGCCTACACATCTGAAATTATTGTCAGGGAAGCGAGGTGAGAAAGGAAATTTTTTAACCGGAGGGGATACATTACAAGGTATAACCACTATTTCCGGAAGTGGGAGATTTAGGTTTAGAAATACGCTCTGGCTACGGTTACGCTCAACGCGCATGCGCTCTAGCGCTCTAGACGGACTTTTTTTTTTTGCTGAATTTTGTTTTCGAGGTCCAGCTATAGATATTGTTCCTATCCCTAACCCTATCCCTAATCCTATTCCTAATCCTAGCCCAAAAAAAAAGGCCGTCTAGAGCGTAACCGTAGCCACTTCGTTAGAAATATAGTATGAGATGATTATTTCCTGGTTCCCGACACCCCACCCAATGGGAAAGTTTCATAAAGCCCGAATTTCAACCTCACCTTTACCAGTAGTTCAGAAATGTTCAAATGAACTTATAGTTCAAGCAATACAGGATATTCTTTAGCCAAGTTTTATTTAATACAAGTATGAAGAAGTCTTCATTTTATAATAGACCATTACTCACCTTGAACATGAACAGTTATATAATTGATGCATACAACGGTATTTTCCAATTAAAACAAAAAGAATTTGAGTAGCAAAAATGCAGATAGGCCAGGAAACTCTGAATACGTCAAGAAATAGTAAACGAAGTATTTATTTGTTAAATAAGTCAAGATTAAAATACCAGAATTAAAGGTGGCTTGAATTCAGAGCAGTCAGTTCGATGGTTGCCTCCCTTCACATCCGTCTCTCACACACACACACACACACACACACATATATATATATATATATATATATATATATATATATATATATATATATACAGAGAGTGTCTGTCTGTTCCATTATAACTCAAGATCCAGACAATCAAATAACGTGAAATTTGTTACACATACACATAATTACATGGGGAAGGTTATAGGACAGGTTTCGTTTCATCTTGATGGGTAGTTTAATTGTAATTAATTTTTTTTTATTTTAGTATTTTACTATATTAAAGTAATCTCGACGGTGCCATAAATAAAATTCCTCTGTGACGTCATTTCCCGATGATCGAATAGAACTTGCGCGCATAACCTATTAAAGATTGAGATTATGTTTGTGTGGCTCGCTGGCACAGTCGGTTACTCGCTTGGCCGTGACTCAAATTTAGCCGAATATGTGTGGGTTCAAATTCCGACAGTGAAATTTTTTTTTTTTTTTTCAAATTTTTTTTTTCAGAATAATCTCTATACTTATAAGACGCATTTGTTGTCTGTCTGTTCCCAGAGAGAGAGAGGGAGGGAGAAAGAGATAAAGAGACAGAGGGGGGCAGGTGGGGAGAGAGAGGAAAGGAGGGTAGGAGGAGGAGGGAGGGAGGGAGAGAGAGGGAGGGAGGGGGTGGACAGGGGAGAGAAGGAGGGAGGAGAGAGGTAGATGGGGAGAGGAGAGAGGAGGAGAGGGAGAGGGAGGGAGAGAGAGAAAGGGAGGGAAGGAAAGAGAAAGGAACGGAGGGAGAGAGGGGGTAGGGAGGGAGATAGAGGGGGAGGGAGGAGATAGAGGGGAGGGAGGGAGAGAGGGTGGGAGAGAGGGAGGGAAAGATAAAGAGTGAGGGGCAGGGAGAGAGAGAGAGGGAATGAGGGGGGGAGGAAGGGGGAGAGAGGGTGGGGAGAGAGGTGGAGAGGGGAGGGAGGGAAAGGAGGGAGGGAGAGAGGGGGGTTAGGGAGGGAGAGAGGAAGGGAAGGAGAGAGGGGAGAGAGGATGGGAGAAATGTAAGGAAGAGATAAAGAAAGAGAGGGGGCAGGGAGGGAGGGAGAGGGAAGGAGGAAGGGGGAGAGAGGGAGGGTGAGAGGGGAGATGGGAGAGGAAGGGAGGGAGAGAGAGATGGGAGAGAGAGGAAAGGGGAGGGAGGGAGAAAGGGAGGGAGGGAAAGGGAGAGAGAGGGGAGGGAGGGAGGGAGAGAGGGGGTAGGGAGAAAACAGAAGGTAAACAGAAAACCTTATTTTAAACCCGGGCAAAGCCGGGTACTTGCAACTAGAGAGAGAGAGAGAGAGAGAGAGAGAGAGAGAGAGAGAGAGAGAGAGAAAGAGAGAGAGAGAGAGAGAGAATTTACTACAATCATTTTTTACCTTACTTAAATTACAGTCATTAAGATAGAATCAATACTTTTAACACTGCTATGAACATTGGGTGACTGATAGAAATACACAGAGTACAGAAAAGAGGGGGATGGGTGGATTCATAGTAATTAATGTTCTAAAAAACTCATGATTGTCAGGACAATCTTTAGTCAACGGTGCCTCCATTCCACGGCCATGGAAGACATAAGGACACTACTGCAAATACTGTGCCAATTGTCAACAAGATATCTACTGGAGTTATATAAAAGGTTTATTTCAAATCAGAAAATATTTAGATTGTACATTTTGTTTCTTATCAAACCAAACCTAGGGCCCCCTGTTAAAATTTGCTAGGGGCCCCCGCGATGACCTAATCCACGTTTGCATGATTGTTTTTTCCCAATCACTGATTTCAGTTGACCTAAATATGAGATCTTAGTAAAAAGGAAACAATAATAACGAGCACTGCTCTCTATGAAATAACACAACAAAATAATTACTCATGTGTTATTGTATGTTACGTTTTTTTTTGTTTTAAACAAGAGATTTCAGATAAAATGAAAACATTCTTTCTTATATTTCTACCCCATTGATTTCATACATGTCTCTGCTGCTGTTTGCCATTTTAAAAATCGCCCAGGTAAATCAGCAACTGGTTGTCAACAGAGATTGTTTGCTATAGAATTTTAACATTATACTGAGAAAAAAAATTCTACTTGTAACGACTATCGCTAGTTATAGATCTTTTATTTATTTTATTTGCATTGTATTTTTAAACTCTTTTTTTTTGAACAGGAAGAACTCTTTACATTCAAGGTGAATATTTTGTACTAGCTGTACCCTGCCAAACCTTTGCATAGAGTTATATCCCCTTAGGCTTGATGGGTAGGCTAGGTTATTTTTTTGGTATCCGATTTTTTCGTGTTTGTATTTTAAACTGCAGTACTGTTGTATTATTTCTTGACTTTCGATTTAACGCAGAATCCAAATTGCTATTATTTATATTTATATTTTGTATTAAATTATAATGGCCTTTATTATTTAACAATGTCTTTAATTTGATTTGTGTGTCTTTATTTGGCAAAATGATAAAGGGGGTTTAAAACAAAGACAACGTTTTATCGTGGCGAATCAGTGGATCTTTCTGTGTCACGAGGTGTCCGTTAGATCAGTGGTCCCCAACACCCGGGCCGCGGATCAAATGGTACTGGGCCGCCCATGAAAAAAATAAATTATTTCCATTTTATTTATTGTGGTGTATTTCTCTCGGGATAGTGCGACTTTCTATGGACCAGAGGTGAACCGGGGGCTGAGAGGCTTTGAGCGGAAGTGGCAGGACGCGGTGAAATTTATGAAACGTTGACCGGTCGTGGCGAGAAAAAAGGTTGGGGACCACTGCGTTAGATAGTTTGCATACATTTTTTTTTTTAAATTTCACAACAAAAGTAAAGTTGTATTCATTAAATGATCCATTATAATTAAGCTTAAAACAAATACACTTTTTCCATCACTGTCGTCAAATTTTTAAAAAAGTTGAGGTCGAATTTTGAAAAGTGAGGTCAATTTTTGGATATTGAGGTAAACTTTTGGAATGTGAGGTCAATTTTCGGGATCTTAATGAATTATTTGTACTGCGTCAGGTCGCCGTCACTGCTGACTTTCATCATAATGTAATTAGATTATTTTCAACAATTTTTTAAAAATACTTTTTTTAATGCAATTAGGGCATTTTTGTATTTTTTTTTTTGGTTCGGTGGCAGAGGCAGATTTAAAAGGCGGTTTCCATGTATTACATTTACGTAAATACATAAAAGCAAAAAAAAAAACGCATCTAAAAAACTAGAGGTAAAATAAAATTTTGACAGTTCTCTTTAATTTTTCTATTCTAGCGGATTTTCGTTTTGACTTTTTTGAGTTTCGGCGTTTTTTTATGTTAGAAACACCTGGCAACACTGGACAAGAATGTTTTGGTTTTAATTGATTGTTTTTGTAGTCTTAGGTATGATAGGTAAATTATAAAGAATGGTAATAAATGGTGGTATAATGCAAACAATGTTTAATAAAAGAACTTAGTGTTTATTCCCTGTGAAATTCTCATTAGGCTACACTTTATCTTTACTTCACTTTCACCAAAATATATTGTTGTTGTTTTAGTTTACATTTGTCTCTCTCTATATGAAGCTGTGTGCACTACCACATTGATGCAGCCCCCCACTATTATTGTACTATTATTGACTGATTGCTATGTAGCTTGTATTCTGTCAGGTTGTACTATTATTGACTGATTGCTATTTAGCTTGTATTCTGTCAGGTTGTACTGTTATTGACTGATTGCTATTTAGCTTGTATTCTGTCAGGATGTACTATTATTGACTGATTGCTATGTAGCTTGTATTCTGTCAGGATGTACTATTATTGACTGATTGCTATTTAGCTTGTATTCTGTCAGGTTGTACTGTTATTGACTGATTGCTATTTAGCTTGTATTCTGTCAGGATGTACTATTATTGACTGATTGCTATGTAGTTTGTATTCTGTCAGGATGTACTATTATTGATTGATTGCTATGTAGCTTGTATTCTGTCAGGATGTACTATTATCGACTGATTGCTAAGTAGCTTGTATTCTGTCAGGTTGTACTATTATTGACTGATTGATATGTAGCTTGTATTCTGTCAGGCTGTACTATTATTGACTGATTGATATGTAGCTTGTATTCTGTCAGGCTGTACTGTACTATTATTAAATGATTGCTATGTAGCTTGTATTCTGACAGTTGTACTATTATTGACTGATTACTATGTAGCTTGTATTCTGTCAGGCTGTACTGTACTATTATTGACTGATTGATATTTAGCATGTATTCTGTCAGGCGGAACTATTATTGACTGATTGCTATTTAGCTTGTATTCTGTCAGGCTGAAGTATTATTTTATCTCATCACACCAACATGTCTTCTGTCTTATACAAAGTATTATTTTATCTCATCACACCAACATGTCTTCTGTCTTATACAAAGTATTATTTTATCTCACCACACCAACATGTCTCCTGTGTTATACAAAGTATTCTTTTATCTCACCACGCCAACATGTGTTCAGTCTCATCGACTATTATACAGACCAATATACGTCAAAATAAGTCTTACAATTTATATCAGAGGTTCTCAAGGACACTTTGCTTTAAAATCCCTATCTCTAACTGTTCCCTCTAATAGGACGACCCTGTGTTCTACACGTGAATAACATTTAGTGGCAGTGCTGTCGCCTCCCAATGGTGATCACATTATCCATAGTAAGTGCACACAGTTTACTGTCTAGGACCCGCTGTTTAAATTTTTCTTTTGGATTCTATTCTATAGAACTTGATCTGTGCGGATACCGGCCGGATACCTGAAGTTGTCTACTTCATATTCCCACTGAAGAGAGGTGACATGAAATAAAGTCAAACAAATATTATCCCCACCACTAGCCCCCATGATTTGTAATTTTGACATTCAATTTATTATTTTGTTTTGGAAAAAAAATAGCGGTGGGGGGTATTTTTGCTGGAATTCACAAATTTCACGGTTCGTGATTGATTCAGGATAATTACGTAATTATTCTCTTAAACATTGACATTTATACTAAACTCTTGACTGAACAAGTGGTATTGATATCTACACTAGGATGTTTACTGAACACGTGGAATTGACATCTACACTAGGATGTTTACTGAACAAGTGGTATTGACATCTACACTAGGATGTTTACTGAACAAGTGGTATTGACATCTACCTTAGAATGTGTATTGAACACGTGGTAGTGACATCTACCTTAGAATGTTAATTGAACACATGGTATTGATATCTACTCCAGAATGTTTACTGAACACGTGGTATTGATATCTACACTAGAATGTTTACTGAACAAGTGGTATTGACATCTACACAGGAATGTTGACTGAATATAAAATATTGACATTAATACTTGATTTTTTTTACCTAACCGTGACATTCACATACACACATGTATGTTTATTTGGCTGGCGATATAGACATATACACTAGACCGGATCTGAGTCAAATATTGTCCGCGGGCCACTTGCTGACCGTTAGTCTGTTTGTTCCGGCCCGCATTCGCTCACATCAACGGCGTTCATGTTAGTACATATAAACAGTACATCAATCTTCTGTTGGTCCGACCCTCCCGACAAATTTAAGAACCTATTGTGGCCCAGGATTTAAAAATTGTTTGCTCACATTTGTACAAGTCTATTTAGTTAATTCATGACATTGACATGAGGTCACATTGACCGGCGTGGTAGAATTTAAACTAACACACAGTATCCTCCCCTGATATAATGAACACTTAACTAAGTATAATTTGTTCACATAGAAATAAAATAATTTTATTATAATTGAATGTGTACTACTAATTTTAGCTTGAGTTATTACAACTTTAAATTATTTTCAAACCACGAGGTACATTGACAAGAAATCAATTATATTTTTAATAGTATATAAACTAGTTATTACCATTTTTGGGTACAAGACATTCTGTACTTATATTTTTAGAAAAGGCTTCTATTTTTTTAGGTGGCATTTTCTATTTCTTGATATTTGCATGTACACAGTACATTTGTAACTAATCTTTGTGTACTCAATTGTACTTTAGCAAGGTAAATATATTTACACTGTTACATGTTGTCTTTAGAAATGAACACAAGCTGAAAGTTCACTTTAACATACACTTCTGTATCTGGCTGTAACGTTCTCCATAGAAAATAAAAGTCATCAAAAGATGTAAAGAACCTGATCAGAAGACAAATCTCTACATAATCCAGAGTGAAGTCTCCAGCTACATCACCCCCGGGGGAAAGAGGATGGGGGGGGGGGGTCACACACACATACTCACAGATGGCCATTTGTGTCCTGTACCAGAAATGTTCTTATTGTTCAAAAGTAAAAAAAAAACAAGTCACACAATCAAGTGGTAGGAAAGTAAACAAAAGAATAGAACTATTGAAATAGCGACTGTAACATAGTCGAGTAGAACTATTGAAATAGAGACTGTAACATAGTCGAGTAGAACTATTGAAATAGCGACTGTAACATAGTCGAGTAGAACTATTGAAATAGCGACTGTAACATAGTCGAGTAGAACTATTGAAATAGCGACTGTAACATAGTCGAGTAGAACTATTGAAATAGCGACTGTAACATAGTCGAGTAGAACTATTGAAATAGAGACTGTAACATAGTCGAGTAGAACTATTGAAATAGCGACTGTAACATAGTCGAGTAGAACTATTGAAATAGCGACTGTAACATAGTCGAGTAGAACTATTGAAATAGCGACTGTAACATAGTCGAGTAGAACTATTGAAATAGCGACTGTAACATAGTCGAGTAGAACTATTGAAATAGAGACTGTAACATAGTCGAGTAGAACTATTGAAATAGCGACTGTAACATAGTCGAGTAGAACTATTGAAATAGCGACTGTAACATAGTCGAGTAGAACTATTGAAATAGCGACTGTAACATAGTCGAGTAGAACTATTGAAATAGCGACTGTAACATAGTGGAGTAGAACTATTGAAATAACGACTGTAACATAGTCGAGTTCTGAAATGTATTAATAAGGTATTGTGTTTGTGTTTGTGTGAGTGTGAGTGTGTGTGTGGATATGCAAAAAAAAAAACATCATACAAGACCCTCACGGACAAAACCTTCTAGCGGACCATACAAGCAACAAACATAGACCCACATAATAACACATATAGACCCACATAAAAACACATATAGACCCACATAATAACACATATAGACCCACATAACAACACACATAGACCCACATAACAACACGCATAGACCCACATAACAACAAACATAGACCCACATAACAACACACATAGACCCACATAACAACACACATTGACCCACATAACAACACAATAGACCCACATAAAACACACATAGACCCACATAACAACAAACATAGACCCACATAACAACACACACAGACTCACATAACAACACAACAGACCCACATAAAACACACACAGACCCACATAAAACACACACAGACCCACATAACAACACAATAGACCCACATAACAATACACACAGACCCACATAACAACACACATAGACGCAATAACAAGAAACATAGACGCATGAACAACAAACATAGACGCATGAATAACACACATAGACCCACATAACAACACACACAGACGCATGAACAACACACATATAACCACATAACAACAGAAATAGACCCACATAATAACACACAATAGACCCACATAACAACACACATTGAACCACATAACAACACACATAGACCCACATAATAACACACATACACCCACATAACAACACACACAGACCCACATAACAACACACATACACCCACATTACAACACACATAGCCCCACATTACAACACACATAGACGCATGAATAACACACATAGACACACATAACAACACACATAGACGCATGAACAACACACATATAACCACATAACAACAGAAATAGACCCACACAATAACACACACAGACCCACATAACAACACACATTGACCCACATAACAACACACATAGACCCACCTTACAACACACATAGACACACCTTACAACACACATAGACCCACCATACAACACACACAGACCCACATAACAACACACATTGACCAACATAACAAAAGAATTAGACCCACATAACAACACACATAGACGAATGAACAACACACATAGACCCACATAACAACACACATAGACGCAATAACAACACACATAGACCCACATAACAACACACATAGACCCACATAACAACACACATAGACCCGCATAACAACAAACATAGACCCACATAACAACACAATAGACCCACATAAAACACACACAGACCCACATAACAACATACACAGACCCACAAAATAACACACATAGACCCACATAACAACACAATAGACCCACATAACAACAAACATAGACCCACATAACAACACAATAGACCCACATAACAACACACACAGACCCACATAACAACACAATAGACCCACATAACAACAAACATAGACCCACATAACAACACAATAGACCCACATAACAACACACATGGAACCACATAACAACAAACATAGACCCACATAACAACACAATAGACCTACAGATCAACACACACAGACCCACATAACAACACACATTGACCCACATAACAACAAATATAGACCCACATAACAACACACATAGACCCACATAAAACACACACAGACCCACAAAACAACACAATAGACCCACATAACAACACAATAGACCCACATAAAACACACACAGACCAACATAACAACACAATAGACCCACATAACAACACACACAGACCCACATAACAACACACATAGACGCAATAACAAGAAACATAGACGCATGAATAACACACATAGACCCACATAACAACACACATAGACGCATGAACAACACACATATAACCACATAACAACAGAAATAGACCCACATAATAACACACACAGACCCTCATAACAACACACATTGAACCACATAACAACACACATAGACCCACATAATAACACACACAGACCCACATAACAACACACATACACCCACATAACAACACACATACACCCACATAACAACACACACAGACCCACATAACAACACACATACACCCACATTACAACAAACATAGACCCACATTACAACACACATAGACGCATGAACAACACACATAGACACACATAACAACACACATAGACGCATGAACAACACACATATAACCACATAACAACAGAAATAGACCCACACAATAACACACACAGACCCACATAACAACACACATTGACCCACATAACAACAGAAATAGACCCACATAACAATGCACATAGACGCATGAACAACACACATAGACCCACATAACAACACACATAGACGCAATAACAACACACATAGACCCGCATAACAACAAACATAGACCCACATAACAACACAATAGACCCACATAAAACACACACAGACCAACATAACAACACACACAGACCCACAAAATAACACACATAGACCCACATAACAACAAACATAGACCCACATAACAACACAATAGACCCACATAACAACACACACAGACCCACATAACAACGAACATAGACCCACATAACAACACAATAGACCCACATAACAACACACATAGACCCACATAACAACAAACATAGACCCACATAACAACACAATAGACCTACATAACAACACACACAGACCCACATAACAACACACATAGACCCACATAACAACAAACATAGACCCACATAACAACACACATAGACCCACATAAAACACACACAGACCCACAAAACAACACAATAGACCCACATAACAACGCAATAGACCCACATAATACACACACAGACCCACATAACAACACAATAGACCCACATAACAACACACATAGACGCATGAACAACACACATATAACCACATAACAACAGAAATAGACCCACATAATAACACACACAGACCCTCATAACAACACACATTGAACCACATAACAACACAATAGACCCACATAAAACACACACAGACCCACATAACAACACACACAGACCCACAAAATAACACACATAGACCCACATAACAACACAATAGACCCACATAACAACAAACATAGACCCACATAACAACACAATAGACCCACATAACAACACACACAGACCCACATAACAACACAATAGACCCACATAACAACAAACATAGACCCACATAACAACACAATAGACCCACATAACAACAAACATAGACCCACATAACAACACAATAGACCCACATAACAACACACATAGACCCACATAACAACAAACATAGACCCACATAACAACACAATAGACCTACATAACAACACACACAGACCCTCATAACAACACACATTGAACCACATAACAACACAATAGACCCACATAAAACACACACAGACCCACATAACAACAAACATAGACCCACATAACAACACACATAGACCCACATAAAACACACACAGACCCACAAAACAACACAATAGACCCACATAACAACACAATAGACCCACATAAAACACACAAAGACCCACAAAACAACACAATAGACCCACATAACAACACACATAGACGCAATAACAAGAAACATAGACGCATGAATAACACACATAGACCCACATAACAACACACATAGACGCATGAACAACACACATATAACCACATAACAACAGAAATAGACCCACGTAATAACGCACACAGACCCTCATAACAACACACATTGAACCACATAACAACACACATAGACCCACATAATAACACACACAGACCCACATAACAACACACATACACCCACATAACAACACACATACACCCACATAAAAACACACACAGACCCACATAACAACACACATACACCCACATTACAACAAACATAGACCCACATTACAACACACATAGACGCATGAACAACACACATAGACACACATAACAACACACATAGACGCATGAACAACACACATATAACCACATAACAACAGAAATAGACCCACACAATAACACACACAGACCCACATAACAACACACATTGACCCACATAACAACAGAAATAGACCCACATAACAATGCACATAGACGCATGAACAACACACATAGACCCACATAACAACACACATAGACCCACATAACAACACACATAGACCCACATAACAACACACATAGACCCACCTTACAACACACATAGACCCACCTTACAACACACATAGACCCACATAACACACACATAGACCCACCTTACAACACACGTAGACCCACCTTACAACACACATAGACCCACCATACAACACACACAGACCCACATAACAACACACATCGACCAACATAACAACAGAATTAGACCCATATAACAACACACATAGACGCATGAACAACACACATAGACCCACATAACAACACACATAGACGCAATAACAACACACATAGACCCACATAACAACACACATAGACCCACATAACAACACACATAGATCGACCTTACAACACACATAGACCCACCTTACAACACACATAGACCCACCTTACAACACACATAGACCCACCTTACAACACACATAGACCCACCTTACAACACACGTAGACCCACCTTACAACACACATATACCCACCTTATAACACACATAGACCCACCTTACAATACACATAGACCCACCTTACAACACACATAGACCCACCTTACAACACACATAACCTCATAACAACACACATAGACCCACATAACAACACACATAGACCCACATAACAACACACATAGACCCACATAACAACACACATATAACCACATAACAACACACATAGACCCACCTTACAACACACATAGACCCACCTTACAACACACATAGACCCACCTTACAACACACATATAACCACATAACAATACACACATAGATCCACCTAAAAGTTCTCCCAACAAAATCAAGTATGTCACACTGAGTACAGCCCATGGCGTGACTTGTGCAGGTGGACGGGATCGCATCGGTGGACGTAGTACAATGTTCCTTGACCACTGGATGACAGAATCGATGCTGCCTTGAAGACATGGTGCCGAGTCTGAAACCATCTCACGACCACCGGGAGGACAGAATCGATACTGCCTGTAAGACATGGTCTCGAGTATGAAACCTTGCAGCGATCCACAGGAGGACAGTAGCGATACCGCATGTAAGACATGACGCCGAGTCCAGCCCGCAATCCACTAATACCAGTTTGATGTAATAGTCCGTAAGGTGCTTTGGATTAAATATCGATCGATTCCTCGGCATCAATATGTACCAGTCACATGTCTAGCGTGTTTCTGGTGGAGTTGACATGGGGATTTGGTCGTCTGCGTATATGCGATGTCAACTGTCATCGTTTTATGAATGGGCTGTTTTGGGGAAATTATGTGCTGTTGTGTGCTAGGATAAAGCAGGTTGTGTCAACAAGTGTACCGGGAATTCCCAAATCTGAAATCGTTTGTCTTACTGGATTGTACGTAATATTATACTTCTAGAAAGAAGACGGCCTTATTGAAAACTGAACGAACGTATAAGATTTATTTTTGGGCTTAATGGTATGAATGCTTTTACCCAAATAAGTCATCTAGATAAGAAATAAAAAAAATGGAAAAAACTTTTTTTTTAAACAGGACTTGGCATGTTAATCACGTACAATACAGAAGTCGGATACATCAGGTCTACGTTTTGTTATTTGCTGCTGGCAAAGTAAGTGTCGACCCCTTGCTAGAGGCAAAGTGTCACTCGAGGCGTACTGCCCCCCCCCTCCGCCCCTACCTTGTTACCCTTATAATTTTCGTTCAAAAAGAATTGATGGCCTTAATACACAAGTCCAACCAGTTTCTAATAGGTACCTGACAGTGGATGGGGCAGTAAAAACGACTGGACATTTTAGTAGGCACACAATATCTCAATAAGACAATAGATGACTTCTACATTACTACTCACCTTACTTGCCCCCAATGAAATCTTTACTAACCTGCTCCCACAGTAAGAAAGTAATTCAACAAGTAAAGATTAGGAATATTTCAGAGAAAAAAGAACTGGGGTATGTTTTATCATCTTTGAAAGAAGAAAGAAAATCAACTTTTAATAAGATCTTCCCTCTCATTGACAATGATGTTTTGATAGTGTTCAATGTGTTCAACTACATCTCATTGATTAGGGTGTTTTGAAATGTTCCACTACTTCTATTCGAATAAGTTGTGTTGATTTATTCAACTACCTCTAATTGACCTAGTTGTGTTTATATATTCAACTACTTCTAATTGACTAAGGTATGTTTATATATTCAACTACTTCTAATTGACCTAGTTGTGTTTATATATTCAACTACTTCTAATTGACTAAGGTATGTTTATATATTCAACTACTTCTAATTGACCTAGTTGTGTTTATATATTCAACTACTCCTAATTGACTAAGGTATGTTTATATATTCAACTACTTCTAATTGACTAAGGTATGTTTATATATTCAACTACTTCTAACTGACTAAGGTATGTTTATATATTCAACTACTTCTAATTGACCTAGTTGTGTTTATATATTCAACTACTTCTAATTGACTAAGGTATGTTTATATATTCAACTACTTCTAATTGACCTAGTTGTGTTTATATATTCAACTACTTCAAATTGACTAAGGTATGTTTATATATTCAACTACTTCTAATTGACTAAGGTATGTTTATATATTCAACTACTTCTAATTGACCTAGTTGTGTTGACATATTTATTTTTAGTCTACTACGATGTTTACCTCTACAATTGGGGGGGGGGGGGGTATTATGAAACTATCCACTGATATTTGCTCGTGTAGTAATGTTTGAATGTACGTGACTCCAGTTAACACAATTTTTTTAAGTCTCTCATACAAAACTTGCATTGTCCACTGCCTACATTATGCTACAACAAAATTACAGAGTAAGAAATGGTCACACATGAAACAGTCTGACCTTCAACCTTTTTTGGTCTGGTCCACGATTTACTTGTTGATAGGACTATAAACAGTACTCTCGCAGCCAGTACTGTTACAGAGTACTCTCGCAGCCTGTACTGTTACAGAGTACTCTAGCAGCCAGTACTGTTACAGAGTACTCTAGCAGCCAGTACTGTTACAGAGTACTCTAGCAGCCAGAACTGTTACAGAGTACTCTAGCAGCCAGTACTGTTACAGAGTACTCTTGCAGCCAGTACTGTTACAGAGTACTCTAGCAGCCAGTACTGTTACAGAGTACTCTAGCAGCCAGTACTGTTACAGAGCAGGTCCTCGTTGGACTGCCCGGGACAGTTATTTTCTAACGGTGACCTTTTACCGAGATCAAGAATGGATTTTTTGTTTTACTATTATTTACAATAAAATGTGGACCGGATGGGGGGGGGGGGAGTGGGGGGGAGATGGAAGATGGCGAAGTTGAATGGATCTTTTTATCGAAACTCTACATTATCATATGTCCCCCTCCCCACACACACACACAGTATTTATTTATTTATAATTGTGTATGTCTATCAGTCTATCCATATTTCTATCATATATCCATTACCAAGCCTGTGTCTATTAAATCAACAACAATGCCAAACACGTGTTTTTCTCGTGCTACAGCTAATAACGTATGTCAACCCATGCTCACCCCTTCCCTGTCATATTTCGTAACACTTCGCCCACACGTAAGTCTTGTTCCCCCCCCCTATCTTCCCATCCCAAAAAAAAAAATACACACAGATGTTCACTAATTGTATCAATCAAGGTCATACATTAGAATTAAAAAATGCCAGTCCTATTGTTTCAAGGTCATATCGCTGATGCAATTTTTGTGGACGTGACAATTTCTGTGTACGGGTTTTTTTTTTCCTTTTTTTTTAAAATCTTGTCTGATTTGGTTATAGAATTGGGTTATTTACGGATTTTTTTTTCTGCAACTCTGTTGTGAAAAAAAAAATGTATCGGCAGCCAAAAAACGGCCGGTCCGATAGTTAACCCATAGTGCCAATATCGGTTCGACTATCGGTCGCTCCCTACAAAAATCGGTCGATCCGATATTGACCGATAGTGCCAATATCGGTCCGATACCGATACCGATCCGATTATCGGTCGCTCCCTAATTTCTATCATATATCCATTACCAAGCCTGTGTCTATCAGTCTATCCATATTTCTATCATATATCCATTACCAAGCCTGTGTCTATCAATCTATCCATATTTTTATCATATATCCATTACCAAGCCTGTGTCTATCAATCTATCCATATTTCTATCATATATCCAGTACCAAGCCGTTTGTCTTTATATTTATCTGTCCTCAATATTTCTATATGTTTATCTTTGTATGCATATATTACCATCAGGCACGCCGAGAGGGTGGTGGTGCAGGGGGGTCATTGCCGGGGGCCCGCATCTGTAAGGGGGCCCGGCCGCCCCGACCATGTCAGTTTTTTCACGACTTATTGTTTATTAAGGGGCCCGCAATGATGTCCTGCCCTGGGGCTCTCGGCGCCACTGATTACCATCTATATGTTTATCTATCTTTTATTTCTTGGCTCTCTGAGATTTCTAGGTTTTAAAAATATAAATTGTACTTGTACCTACAAATCTTGGACCTACAGATCTTGGACCTGCAGATCTTAAACCTTCAGATCTTGGACCTACAGATCTTGGACAGACAGATTTTGGACCTACAAATCTTGGACCTACAAATCTTGGACCTACAGATCATGGACCCACAGATTTTGGACCTATAGATCTTGGGCCTACACAGCTTTTGTAAAAAATATATGATGCACTAATGACTAAATAGGGAAAATTTGTACAAAACTTCCTCTTCTATAACCACCACCAACACCACCAACACAACCATCAGCACCACAATTTTGAGGCATGCCAGAAACCCAGCTATAAAATCTCCATGTCTATTTATTAATTTCAATTCATTAGTTTCAATCTATCTCTTGTTTAGCTTACATACAGGCCTATCTATCTTTTTGTCCGTCTTTCTATCTATCTATTTATGTGCAATCTATCTCTAAAGTAGTATAATGTAGAGCTTTTTAAAAACACTACCACCGCACAAAATAACACTTTAAAAAACACCATAAGAATCACATGGAAAAAGAAAAGTTTAAATTATCTCTAAATTATCGATTTCAAACTTGTACAACGTTAAACTTTTGGATGGAGGCAGATTATTGCTGAAGACGTGCAATGAAATCCAAAAAAAAAAAACGAGAAAAATTTATTTCATTAGGAAAAATATAAAAAAAAATAAACTGCCTTATCAAAAAGATGTTCTGATTTTTAAAGCTTCCATATAATATTTAAGGAACACTATTTTATACAATGACCTACGAATTTTGTAAATATTGTATGCAAACGAACCACGATGCATTTAAACAACGGAACATACCACGATACATTTAAACAACGGAACATACCACGATACATTTAAACAACGGAACATATCACGATACATTTAAACAACGGAACATACCACGATACATTTAAACAACGGAACATACCACGATACATTTAAACAACGGAACATACCACGATACATTTAAACAACGGAACAATCCACGATACATTTAAACAACGGAACATATCACGATACATTTAAACAACGGAACATACCACGATACATTTAAACAACGGAACATACCACGATACATTTAAACAACGGAACATACCACGATACATTTAAACAACGAAACATATCACGATACATTTAAACAACGGAACATACCACGATACATTTAAACAACGGAACATACCACGATACATTTAAACAACGGAACATACCACGATACATTTAAACAACGGAACATATCACGATACATTTAAACAACGGAACATATCACGATACATTTAAACAACGGAACATATCACGATACATTTAAACAACGGAACAATATGTTTGCGCCGTAAAGCGTTTGACTTTTGAGTCCAGTGAGTACCAATGGATATTTCAGGTACATGGATATATATGTATATGTATATATATGTATATGTATATGTATGATGAAAGTTCCCAATATATCTCCCGTGGTGCCTCCGTAGTCATTGCACGATTGGCTATGGTGGGGGTGAAAGAAGAGGACCATAAAAACAGTCCCATTTGTGGTCTATATGATCTGCGATATTTCATCTCATCTTTAGAGGGACTTCACACACACACACACACACATATTTAAACAATAATCAAGGAGTATTCGAACAATGCAATCAATAATCAAGGAGTATTTGAACAATGAAATCAATAATCAAGGAGTATTTGAACAATGCAATCAATAATCAAGAAATATTCGAAAATGTTATCTATAATCAAGGAGTATTTGAACAATATTATCAATAATCAAGGAGTATTTGAACAATGTTATCAATAATCAAGGTGTATTTGAACAATGTTATCAATAATCAAGGAGTATTTGAACAATGTTATCAACAGTCAAGGAGTATTTAAACAATGCTAACGTAGAATGGAGTATTATTTTTATAGAAGTAAAACACACTACTTTTAAACAATACTCGAGGAATATTTAAACAATGCAATGTATATCCTGTCAGCTCTCTTAATCACTTTGAACAATCGTATCAGTTTAACTTATGCATTATTACCAATGGAACGATGTCGATCCGCCATTTTGAATATATTTACAGCTTGAAATGGTCCAGTGTGCTTTCCTATTTCCCTTCCAGCACCTGAATCCGCCCCCCCCCCATTCCATTAGGAAGTACCAAATATACAGGGATAACCGATTACATGAATAAATAACCCCGTACAGTGACTCACTCAATGGTCCACTCCAGTGCTCACAGACCTGGACCGTGGCCAAGAAACATTTCCCTCGGCCATCCCTCATCAGATCGTCAGCCACCCCCCCCCCGCCCCCTCCCTCCCCGACATGCATCAATTCCCTCCACCCCAGCCCAATCACTCGAGATCATCTGCACATGACGTTAGTGGGTATGAATGAATTATTGTGTACTGTGGGGGGGGGGGCTCTAGGGTGTTACGGTGTTTTATTGTTGACTGCATGATGGATGGAACTGATATAACGAAATACATAGCCGACATTACGCAAACTACTGGTTGAACCCACAATACGACAAGTAAAGCTACTGGTTGCACCGATAATCAGAAATGTTTGGCTACTGGTTAAACCGATGATAAAAAGACAAGTATAGCTACTGGTTGAACTGATAATCAGAAATGTATAGCTACTGGTTGAAGTGATGATAAGACAAGTAAAGCTACTGGTTGAACCCGTAATCAGAAATGTATAGCTTCTGGTTAAACCGATGATAAGACAAGTAAAGCTACTGGTAATACCGATAATAAGACCTGTATAGCTACTGATTGAACCAATAATCAGACATGTATGGCTACTGGTAGAACCGATATTACCATACTATATCTATTGGCTCGTCACTATTTAGTTAGCTGGTTTCATATTTAGCCCTGACATCGACACCTTGCTATGGTTCAGAAGAAAGTATTGAATATTGGTATGTTGAAGAAATGTAATCGATTACAATCAGCAGTATTTAGGTCAGAGTTGTGTAGAGGGAAAATACATTACAGTAGTTACACAAAAATACTTTTGCGTTAAATTTACAAAAGAAAAAATGTTTTTATTTTAAACCTGTAGATAGAGTCGAGCTAGTAGACCTAAAAATACACACTAGAGTAGCTCTAGTTTGTCTGCGTCAGTGTGTGACGTCTATAACATGTGTGAGTGAATAGTGTGTCTTTGAATGATATGTCTGTGTATCGTTAAATGTTCAAAAGGAAAATCACAACAGCACATGCGCAGGCTCAAAAACACAGCATTTAACAATCTATATACAATCAACAGCTACAATGACCACGATTCTACACTGCCGGCTTCATCATCGCAAATCTGCTGCTCTTACGTCACACAGTCACTGCTTTCAATAGTAAATGTAAACGGTGCGTTGGTCTAAAGGGATTCTCTATTCGTAGAGCACTACCGAGAGCAAGGGGGAGAGTTATAACAATTTGTCTTTGTACGATGTGTCTGTTTATGATTGTCTGTGTATGATGTGGCTGTTTATGATTGTCTGTTTATGATTGTCTGTGTTTGTTGTGTCTGTGAATGATGTGTCTGTGTATGATGTGTATGTGAATGTAGTGTTGTTTTCGTCGACGAAAACTAAAACTAAAACCTTCATTAACGAAAATGTTGAATTTTCGTCAACGAGAACTAAAACTAAAACTAAAATTAGAAGCAAGACTAAAACTAGACGAAAACTGAAATTATTACAGAAAAAACGAAATAAAAACTGAAACTAAAATATAGTGTTGCTTTCGTTCACGAAAACTAAAACTAAAACCTTCGTTAACGAAAATGTTGACTTTTCGTCAACGAGAAATAAAACTAAAACTAAAATTAGAAGCAAGACTAAAGCTAGACGAAAACTAAAATTTTTACAGAAAAAACGAAATAAAAACTGAAACTAAAATATGACCTGGGACTAAAACAACACTATGTGAATGATGTGTAAGTAGATTATGTGTCTGTGTATGATGTGTCTGTGAGGGAGATGTTTCTATTTATGATGTGTCTGTTTATGATTGTCTGTAAATGATGCGTACTATGTGTCTGTGTGTTATGTGTCTGTGTATGATGTGTCTGTGAGGGAGATGTTTCTGTTTATGATGTGTCTGTTTATGATTGTCTGTAAATGATGTGTATTATGTGTCTGTGTATTATGTGTCTGTGTATGATGTGTCTGTGAGGGAGATGTTTCTGTTTATGATGTGTCTGTTTATGATTGTCTGTAAATGATGTGTACTATGTGTCTGTGTATTATGTGTCTGTGTATGATGTGTCTGTGAGGGAGATGTTTCTGTTTATGATGTGTCTGTTTATGATTGTCTGTAAATGATGTGTATTATGTGTCTGTGTATTATGTGTATGAGAATGATTTGTAAGTAAGTTATGTCTCTGTGTATGATGTGTCTGTAAATGATCTGTCTGTTTATGATATGTCAGTTTTGGATGAGTTTGCGTATGAATATGTCTGTTTTCTGTCCACCTGTATAAACTATTAGTGTCTCCCTGTGTTTGATCCTGGTGCTCGGTGCGCCCTCCTCCCCTTCCCCCCCCCCGACAATTCCATATAATTTCAATCTCATGCAAAATGGCGTCCAACAATGACCTGACAAAGAAGATGGTAGTGATTGAAGAAATTAAACACGGACAAGATTCAAATGAGTCATTTGAACGCTAAGGTAACTGGGTCAGTTGAATACAGAGGTAATTGATCTCGGGTTTACCGCCCCTTGAAATAAACACGTTTTAAAGAGAAGCATGTAGTAAATTTTTTGTCCCATGTTGTCTGTTAGTCAAAGTGGACCTTGAGGTGATGGATATAGTTAGACTTGCCATACGTCCCGGTCTCGCCGGGACAGTCCCGGATATACTGGGTTGTCCCGGTGTCTCGCCCGGTTGTTGAAATTGTCCCGGTTTAGATTCAGTCCGCGGTTTGATGGTGTGTAAAGTTAACTTCGGACTTAGCTGCAATGAATTTTATGAAAAAAATTAAAGAGAAGAGGACTTAATGAGAAAGGTTCACTCAAGTGAAAAATACGAGGGGTACAACAAGTAGAAAACTGTTTTGTTTTGTAAAATTATCATGTTTGTGTACCATTATGAATAAAATAATAAAGATTATCTATTCTATATTTTAAGTGTTTTTTACATTACTGTTTTCATACCCCCCCCCCCCCCCCCCCCGGAACCGACATCCCTAAACCTAAAGTAAAAAAGACAGAACTGTCCCGGTTGGTCCGTGAAAAAATATGGCAACCCTAGATATAGTATACATTGTCAAAAACTAAAATAATATAAGTTAATAGAGTGGTCATGTATCTTGTTATCAAATCATATGATCGATAACAGGGTGAGCAGTGAGGCTAGTGGGTCACGGAGGCGTTTGCTGGTCATTTAGTTAGTTGGCCATGAAACTAACAGGTCAGTTAGGGTAGTAGAACTAGGTTGAGTTTAAAGTTGTTTACCGGGAAACTAGCTGAGCATGAAAACAGCTGATTATGGGATAGATTTGACCATTATAGTAATTAGTTATCATACTATTTGAGCAAGAAAAGTATAGTTCATAACATATCTTTATTTTATATTTCTCAAAAATAAAAATAAAACTAACTTAAAGTCATAACATAGCAATTTCATAAGTTCAATTAAAAATAATTGCAATTTATCTAGAAAAAGATTCAAGGAATAGATTCTAAACATTTCAGAGAAACATCCGTACATCTGTTTCAATGTTGATATCTTAACATTTAATTTCATGTCAATGCATATAATTTTGATGTCTATAAAACAAATAAAGTCTTGCATGTAAAGAAAGCCATACAATCTAAAAACATTTCTTCGTTCAAGTTCTTTACTTTCATAATGTAGTATTGTCGTGAGGCACAATGTATGAATACTCACACTTTCACTTTGTCATGAAATTTAATTCCAGGATTATGGAAGAGCATTGTACGGTCAGTCTCAAGAAAACAACAACAATAATGTGAATGAGATCATCGAAATGTCCAGCTATGGCCCTCCTCAGTATCTTGTGGGCACCCCATGTTATGACCACACATGTTGTGACCATCCCATGTTGTGGGCACCCCATGTTGTGGCCATCCCATGTTGTGGCCAAACACATGTTCTAGGCACCCCATGTTGTGGGCACCCCATGTTGTGACCATCCCATGTTGTGGGCACCCCATGTTGTGGCCATCCCATGTTGTGGTCATCACATGTTGTGACCATCCCATGTTGTGGATATCCCATATTGTAGGCACCCCATGTTGTGGCCATCCCATGTTGTAGGCACCCCATGCATAAACTATTGGTTTTTAATTTCCCCGTTTTCCATATATAAAACCTAACAAAATCTGAAATGTTGTCCAGTGTATTAATGTGTATGTACTAATAAAACTAAACACGTCCAGAAAAGGGAAGCAACTATCAAAAAACAGTTGAAGACTCAACAAAGTATAAAAAAACAGTTGTTGTTTTTTACTTACCTGAAAATAAAAATTAAAAAGTCCGATATCCAAGAAGAAAGTTTGAAATTATTGAACCCAATCAATCTGTAATATATCCCGGGTAACTATTTCAAGATTTAAAATAAACGTTACAATATCACGCTGTGTCCTTCACTTGAATGAGAAATACTTCCGTCTGTGTGTGACAGATTGTGAAGTATTGACAAAATATTCACTGAATATCCACTTTAGAAAAACGTCTATTTATCCCTTGAAGTTCAATTCCTTGTTTTCAAATTCTCGATTCTTTAAAATTTTCCCTCTTAATCGATAGTTTTTAAAAAAAAAAAAGTTTTTTCACTAGTTGGACAGTGAATCAAATTTAATATTTTTTTTGACTTACAGTTTGACATTAAAATGTATTGGTCAACAGAACATATCAGGCATATCCTGCAAAATCTTGTATCAATCTACAATGATTAATTTTAGACACAAGAAATATATCTATCCGCGACTAATACAAAAAACAATTGATCTAACTGAACCGCTCAGTTCATCATCATCTGTCCTAACACATTTTAAGTCCACTCCCAAACGAAACTGTTATTTTATAGATGATAGCAATGTTGGGTTTTTTTTTAAGTTTTTTTTTTTTTTAAATGTATGCTTTGTTTTTCTGTTGACTCGTGTTGTCTTCTACCAGCAGTGAGGCCAAATCTGGTGGCACATGTTTCTATCGCCTAGCTGCTACTATTCAAAACAGTCTTTGCCAGGATTGAATGGATGGCTAGTAGTGGCGCCACATTCCTGCGTGGAGCACACACAACATACCAATAATTCAGTTGCTTAATGTTGTCGTGTGGTAGCCACCACGGGGAGGTGGGGGGTGGGGGTGGCTAACTGGTGGACGAAAATTGATCGGAACTGCCAGCATGTCTTCTCTACGTCTGCGCGTGCGAGACTAGCAGGCATGAGAGTTAATGGATAGACAACAATCCAATGGTTAGTTTTGTGCATATGTAGTTTTTTTTATTTTTTTTTTTTTGTATTATTTGTTTCCTTTCTATGAAATCAATTATGGATAAGCTTAAATCTGAAAAAAAAATGTCTGCTGGTATAACTAATTGGTATATAATGTATTATTAATTATATTCAGCCCAAATGTAGGCTAAACATTTACTCATCAATTCACGATTGAAAAATATACACTTTTATAAATAAAAAAAATTGTTTCACTAAATGAAACTAACCAAATGTAATCGAAATGTGGAATCAAGAACTTGGAAGCTACAAATAGACCCCATGGCCATTGCTCTATTGGCTATAGTGAGGATGATGGAGAGGCAGAATAAAAAGTCATATTGGTGCTTTATCTCAACCTTACATGGACTTCACGCATACACCAAATAGACTGTATCGTTCGTCATCATTGTCTCATCCAATCATATCATTATGTTCATAAAATATTTACTAAACTGTATTCCACCCAACTGCCCTGGAAGCCAGAACATCCAAATGCATTTGGCCAAGTGGATTTTGTTCTGTTGTGTTTCAGCATGACCAGGGTCCTTCCGTTACTACGGTGGCAATGACCAGGAGTTATATTGATTGCGAAGAGCAGGGTCAAAAGTACAAGTCGTGGCCAACGCAGCCCCGTAGCGTGAAAATTCTACAGTAGTGGCCAGACATTCCACAGCAGGGGCCAGACAATTGCAGATGGGGGGGGGGGCAGGTAATAAATTTTACCAAGTAGAACAAATAAGCAGGGGAGCCAGACAAAACGCAGGGGTGGACGGCCCCCTGGACCCCCCACCCCCACACGCTACGGGCCTGGGCCCACGTAAAATCAGATTTGATAGAGATGTGGGATGAGGGCCCTTTTTGAAGTAAGGGGATTTTGTAGAGATGGCCTTTTGTAGAGATGGCATTTTGCAGAGATGGCCTTTTCGTAACGAGAGCCCTTGGCCGTTGCCTAATTTGCCTATCGATTATACCGACGCTAACAACACCCTACGGGGGGGAGGGGAGGGGGGCCTTATTTCGTCATTTTAGACCCGATCAACTTGAGATTTGTTTAGAATACTTCAACGTGTCTCACCCCGAGAGTAAAGTATAGTGTGACATCTGCCACGTCGTGTTTGTGACATCTCCAGGTATGAATAAAGACAACAACGATAGACATGCGCAGACAAATGTTCTAACAACAGGCATAGATTGTAGAAATAAATCAGGGGTGTCTGAACTTGTTACCCCGGGGTGGTGAAAATGTTTAACCTATCTTTGCAACATATAAACAAATAAATGTATATATGTATATATATATATATATATATATAGCGAGAGAGCGAGAGTGAGATAGATAGATAGATAGATAGATAGATAGATAGATTAGATAGATAGATAGATAGATAGATAGATAGATAGATAGATAGATAGATAGATAGATAGATAGATAGATAGATAGATAGATAGATAGATAGATAGATAGATAGATAGATAGATAGATAGATAGATAGATAGATAGATAGATAGATAGATAGATAGATAGATAGATAGATAGATAGATAGATAGATTGGCGTATATTGTGTGACTTCATTATGTCCCATTTTATTCTCTTGTTTTCCATTTGCAGTTCGATATGTGTCTATCGATTACTCATAATTATCTCTCTCCTAAAACGAATTCCATCATTTTTTTTTTAAATGTTCCTTGATATTCTGAATGAATGAAAGTTTCTCGTTGTGTTTACAAGCCATCGGTTATCTTTTAGATATCTGCACTGGTCAACAAATGTACAGAAGTTGCCATCTCTAGAATCAGGTCTCATTTCAAAGCTCATACTCTCCATTACATTAAGTTATTGCAAACCTCAAATTCTCCATTACATCACGTTATTGCAAGCCTCGAGTTCTCCATTACATTAAGTTATTACAAGCCTCATACTCTCCATTACATTAAGTTATTGCAAGCCTCAAATTCTGCATTACATCACGTTATTGCAAGCCTCGAGTTCTCCATTACGTCACGTTATCACAAGCCTCGCGTTCTGCGTTACGTAACGTTATTACAAGTAGGGTTCGAAGTCGCGTAACGTTACGCGTAAGTTACTGTAAATTACGCGTAATTTACGGTAACGTAATTTTGGAAAATTACGCGTAAATTACAGTAATTTAAAAAATGCATATTTGACGGCCATTTTTAATTGTTTCTGTCGCAATTTGTTGTGTTAACAGCGGCGATTAATTAATTACAGTGATTAGGGGTACCATCTACATCTGGCCATAAGCCTAAACTGGAAGTATTCGTTTGGTAAAACAGCGTAAACCGCACAGTATATTGTTTGTTTTAATCGTTTTAGTAAACATAATAAAATAAATATTTTCAATAAGGAAGCCAAAGTCTGGTTAAAAATAAGAAAATTATAAAAATTTTCTACACAATGCAGCCATGAGCTGTATGGCAAGCGGCCGCAAGCCAAACGGGGAGGTTATAAAACACAAAAACCCAAAAAAAAAAAATAATTTTTAAACATTATCTTTATATGTTCCAAATGTCATGAAACGTATAGAAAACATTTTTCCCTGAAATGAAGTTTTTTTTATTGTAATCTGGAAAACCCCAATTTTTTTTAAACATTATTTATAATAATATTTGTTCCAAATGTCATGAAACGTATAGAAAACATTTTACGGTGTACAGTGCTTCCGTCGATCGCGTCGGCCGTATTACGCTACGTATTGCACCCTCGTCGTCTGTATTTGTTTGCGGATTGCACTAGCGTCGATCGCGTGTGCCGTCTTTTGCTGAGTTCAGTAACCACGGTGGCCGTATTTCGCGCCGCATTGCACCCGTCGATCGTATTAGACGGTATTACTCAGCCAAAGATGGCCGCCGCTGATGCAGTCAGTACACGACGAAATACGTAGCCGATGCGGACGACAGGAAAATTAGTATGACCGGTTAATTACAAGTTAAAACCTTTGAAAACATTATTTAAAATACACCTACTAGCAATCAGTGAGCGTGAGCAACAAAAGGAATATAAATTTTCAAGTAATTGGGAATTAATGGTACGCGTAATTTAGGCGTAACTTACGCGTAACTTACGCGTAAATTACGCGTAATTTACGCGTAAATTACGCGCGCCAATCTTACGCGTAATTTTCGAACCCTAATTACAAGCCTCGCGTTCTCCTTTACGTCACTCTATTACAAGACTCGCGTTCTTCGTTACGTCTCGTAATTACAAGCCTCCTCGCGTTCTCCATTACAAAATGTTATCATAAACAACTTATTTTTTAGTTTAGAATATTAAATAAAGAAAAAAAAATGGTGCATAATACAGTTGACTTAAAAACAGATCAAACTGTAGATTATGTTTCAAATTGACAATTTAATTAAATATTGACCAGTCTTTCTTAAACAGGTTTTATTTGTGTAAATATTTAGAATTCTCAATTTTTATCGTAATTTGAAATAGTACAATAAAATGTGTATCTATCTATCTATCTATCTATCTATCTATATATATATATATATATATATATATATATATATATAAGTTTTTATTTTTAGTTTTAAAGATTGAAACACATACACACAAGCACACTCACATAAACACAAATACACACAAAGTCACACCCGGCAGACGCCCCCGTATGCACAATCAGTAAGACTCACATGCACGCATGAACACACACATACACACACCAAAATACACACAATCCTATGGCATGCACACACGCACAACTCAGACAAGTAACACGTTAGAGATAGATACAACTAATTTTTAATATGGACCGAGTCTTATGCAAGCCCAGCTCAATATTTGAGGGGGGGGGGGGGGTCGGGTAAACTTAAACAATTTTAAACGGGAGGGGAGGGGGCGGGATCCATTGTGACAGTGCCCGTGTACCACTGGTGGCCACTCTATTTACTCGTATCCAGTACTCAAACACGTGTTACTAACTGGCTTGCCAGCCGTGTGTTTTGCTCACTCGTTTCTATTATGCACACGTACACAAAGGTTTCTAGCATACACACACATACATACACACATGTCTCTAGCATCCACACACATATACTTACACACACGTCTCTAGCATACACACACATACATACACACACAGGTCTCTAGCATACACACACGTACATACACACGTCTCTAACACACACATACATATACACACACGTCTCTAGCATACACACACATACATACACACGTCTCTAACACACACATACATATACACACACGTCTCTAGCATGCACACACATACATACACACGCACACACGTCTCTAGCATCCACATACATACTTACACACACATCTCTATCATACAAACACATACATACACACACATCTCTAGCATACACATACATACATACACACCTCTATCATAGACACACAAACAAGTCTCTATCATACACACACATATACACACATATCTCTAGCATACACACACACGTCTTTAGCATACACACACACGTCACTAGTATACACACACATACGTCTCAAGCATACACACACACGTCTCTAGCATACACACATATGTCTCTAGCATCCACACATATACACTTAAATAGCATACACACACATACATACACACACGTCTCTAGCATCCACACACACACACGTCTATAGCATTCACACACGTCTCAAGCATATACAAACACGTCTCTAGCATCCACATACACACACACACGTCTCTAGCATCCACATACACACATACGTCTCTAGCATACACACACACGTCTCTATCATACACACACACGTCTCTATTATACACACAGACGTCTCTATCATACACACACATACATATACACACATCTCTATCACATACACACATCCATAGACACACATCTCTAGCATTCACACACATACATAGACACACATCTCTAGCATACACACACATACACACAAACACGCCTCTATCATACAGACACATACATACAAACACATCTCTAGCATACACACACATACATAGACACATGTCTCTAGCATACACACACATACACACACACGTCTCTAGCATATACTCACATTCACACACACGTCTCTATCATACACACACATACATAGACACACGTCTCTAGCATACACACACATTCACACACACACGTCTCTAGCATACACACATTCACACACACACGTCTCTAGCAAACACACACACGTCTCTAGAATGCACACACATACACTCACACGTCTCGGACATACACATGCGCGAAATCTGCAACACAAGACTTAGTGACACGTGATGCTTTAGTGTGCGGGTCCTGCTGGCCTGAGCTATACAAGTCGAGCTCTCCCTCCCGGGAGTTAGGTCAGCATTATCCATCTCTTGCTAGAGGAGATTAATAATGCTCACCACGGTTGTTTTTACCTCCCCTACCAACCGATCAATAGTGTTGTAGACCGGGACTGACCTGGGTGGGGGGGAGCTGCACACTTTAGACACGTGACATGTAGTTTAATTTGGGAGCTGCAACTTTAGACACATGACATGTAGTTTAATTTGGGAGCTGCAACTTTAGACACATGACATGTAGTTTAATTTGGGAGCTGCAACTTTAGACACGTGACATGTAGTTTAATTTGGGAGCTGCAACTTTAGACACATGACATGTAGTTTAATTTGGGAGCTGCAACTTTAGACACATGAAATGTAGTTTAATGTGGGAGCTGCACACTTTAGACACATGACATGTGGTTTAATGTGGGAACTGCACACTTTAGACACATGACATGTGGTTTAATGTGGAAGCTGCACACTTTAGACACATGACATGTGGTTTAATGTGGGAGCTGCAACTTTAGACACATGACATGTAGTTTAATTTGGGAGCTGCAACTTTAGACACATGAAATGTAGTTTAATGTGGGAGCTGCACACTTTAGACACATGACATGTGGTTTAATATGGGAGCTGCGACTTAAGACACATAACATGTGGTTTAATATGGGAGCTGCAACTTTAGACACATGGCATGTGGTTTAATATGGGAGCTGCAACTTTAGACACATGACATGTAGTTTTATGTTTTGTGCGCCTCGCTCCAAGACGAATTATAATTTCGCTTTTTAAATTTTAAATAAAGTTAAACAGTATTTATGCTCATAAGCATATCGTACAATATTCTTTGTATACAAAAACTTAAAATATCCAACATACATGTATAGCATAAATATCTTATGATGATAATTGCAAAAAATAGTATATATCTTACAGAAGCGTATTATTCATTTTGAGACATTTCTTTTACTATTGAATACTCCTATACTTTAATACCATTGGAATGCGCGACATTTACTTTGACACAAGTGCACTGCACACTAACAATTCTTAAGCTCACTCTCACACAACCGTGCACACGCAACACTTGCGAACAAACACACAAACACAAACACATGCACGCGCTCTCTGACACACACAGATGCACGCGCAACATTCGCACAGTTACATACACACATGCACGTGCAAAGCTCGCACACACACATTCACGCGCAACACTCACACACACACACATGCACGCGCAATACTCATACACACACATGCACGCGCAACACTCACACAAACACACACACATATGCACGCGCAACACTCGCACAGTCACACACACATGCATACGCAATGCACACACATACACAAGCACGTGCAACACTCACATACAAACACATACAAGTGCACGCGCAAACCTTGCACAACATACACATTCATGCACATCACTCGCACAAACACACACATACACACACAGATGCACGCGCAACACTCACACACACACACACAGACTTGCAAACTCTACACTCGAACAAATACACCTACGTGCAGGCGCAACAGGTGCACACACAATTATGAGCTAATTCTGATGCGCCTCCCTTCCCCCTCCTCCAATATAAATTGAATTCGTTTTCATTAGGATTACTTAGCACAATATTATCAATGTGTGTATGTGCATTTTATATCTGTAATATATGAGGAATAGAATTGTAAATGACAGACTGTAAACATGTTGTATAATATTAAATACAGACTGAAAATTCTGTTCGTTATATAATCTTCCCCCCCCCCCTCTTCCTACCACCTGTCAAGACACAATATTTAAACATTAAACTAAGTTATTTGTATTTATTGAAAGTTCGGAGTAAAACCAACCAATCAGCAAGGAGGAAAATAACATTTGTTTATGCTTGCTTTCAGCTTGTGTAAATAACATTTGTTTATTTTGCTTTCAGCTTGTGTAAATAACATTTGTTTATGCTTGCTTTCAACTTGTGTAGATAACATTTGTTTATGCTTGCTTTCAGCTTGTGTAAATAACATTTGTTTATTTTGCTTTCAGCTTGTGTAAATAACATTTGTTTATGCTTGCTTTCAACTTGTGTAGATAACATTTGTTTATGATTGCTTTCAACTTTTGTAAAAAAACATTTGTTTATGTTTGCTTTCAACTGTGTAAATAACATTTGTTTATGCTTGATTTCAAATGTGTAAATAACATTTTTTATGATTGCTTTCAACTTTTGTAATGATTAATGTCTTTCATCCTACTATTATTCGTCTTTATTCAAATCTTCCTCATCAATTTGACCCTTGATTATATCCCTAATATATAGTACTAGCTGTACCCTGCAAAACCTTTGTATAGAGTTATATCCCATAGGCTTGATCTGTTGCAACTCAGCATTGTATTTTAAACTGGAATACTGTTGTATTAATTCTTTACTTTTGATTTAACGCAGAACCCAAATCGCTTTTACATATATTATGTATCCATCTTACCATTCCAATATCTTTCAAATAACAAGTAGTCTCAACTGAGCCATTGGTTGCATTTAATTTTAAAAAAATTCACATGGAGTAATATCGACTTTGGAAAGGCACAATCAATATATGTTTTCCAAACTCATTGTATAAAGTTCATCATGAGTGGATTTTGGGGTCCAAATTAGCAAAGCAGTGACCTTGAGAAACTTTTATTTTCTTACGGCCTCAGAGAAAGTAAGCCCGGCATCGGTTGTATCTTCTCTATTAGCAGCATTCCTATTCCATTTAGATTTCACATTTTCAAAATAATCTTTTAAAGTGCAGATGGTCAGGCAAATGTTATTACATCTTATTACATTTATTTATTTTTTTTTAAATGGCTATGAATAAATTTAAAAGATAAGTTCAGCTATGAATTTGTTTATGCTGCTTACATTCCGTTGATGCCTGAAGATTGCTCTTAAATTATTTATAAGATAAACCGATACTAATATAAAGGCTTGAAAATTTTAAATATTAGGATCGAAATCGGACTTTACTAAACTATGTTTGTATTAATATGTCGCACAGGTTTTAATGTCTGGAATTCTGATTTGTGAAATACCAAGGGAATAACTCTCACATTAATACCCGGAGCTAATGTTGGTGTCACACAATGTCACATTAGTGTGTCAAAGAAATAAATCAAGGGGTGAAGTAATGAAAAGAAAATTACAATGAATCAATTTAAGTCAAATGAACCAATCGTAGTATCGCAGCCACGTGACACTCATAAAAAAGGGAGGGGGAGAGAGAGAGAAAGAGAAAGAAAGAATGAGAGAGAGAGATAGTTTGACCAGCACATCGTGTAGCACCTGACCAGCACAACGTGAAGTACCTACCACCACAAAATGTAATACCTGACCAGCACATCGTCTAGTAATTGACCAGCAACACGTGTAGTACCTGAGCAGCACATCGTGTAGTACCTGACCAGCACAAAATGTAGTACATAACCAGCACATCGTGTAGTATCTGACCAGCACAACGTGTAGTACCTGACCAGCACAACGTGTAGTACCTGACCAGCACACCGTGTAGTACCTGACCAGCACACCGTGTAGTACCTGACCAGCACACCGTGTAGTACCTGACCAGCGCAAAATGTAGTACCTGACCAGCACATCATCTAGTAATTGACCAGCAACACGTGTAGTACCTGAGCAGCACATCATGTAGTACCTGACCAGCACAACGTGTATTACCTGACCAGCACAACGTGTAGTACCTGACCAGCACAACGTGTATTACCTGACCAGCACATCGTGTAATACCTGACCAGCACAACGTGTATTACCTGACCAGCACACCGTGTAGTACCTGACCAGCACAACGTGTAGTACCTGACCAGCACAATGTGTAGTACCTGACCAGCGCAAAATGTAGTACCTGACCAGCACACCGTGTAGTACCTGACTAGCACACCGTGTAGTACCTGACCAGCGCAAAAAGTAGTACATAACCAGCACACCGTGTAGTACCTGACCAGCACAATGTGTACTACCTGACCAGCACAATGTGTAGTACCTGACCAGCACACCGTGTAGTACCTGACCAGCACACCGTGTAGTACCTGACCAGCACAACGTGTAGTACCTGACCAGCACAACGTGTAGTACCTGACCAGCACAATGTGTAGTACCTGACCAGCACAAAGTGTAGTACCTGACCAGCACAAAGTGTAGTACCTGACCAGCACAACGTATAGTACTTAATAAGCACAACGTGTAGTACCTGACCAGCACACCGTGTACTACCTGACCACACGGGTGGATGAAGGGGCCCACTTGATCCCTGAGAGTATATCCCGGCACTTGTCAGGGTTTAATCCCACACACACTTTCACTTCGGTTTTGGGGGAGGGGGGGCTCGGCAATAAATACATCAGAACTAATGGATGACAGAATAACATTCTAACGAAAAAAAATATCAAACTTTATCACAGTAAAATCAGAGTCAACGAAATCCGGTACAGTCAAGAAAAACCGAAGCACATTTTTAGTGGGTAACTTAAATAACGCAGTTCAGGAGAATCAAATTTTACTGTATATCCACGTGGAGCTTTGTTTTAAAATAAATATATAAACCAAAAAATTAACTATTTATAGAAATGTTAATATGCACTTGACACTCAATGGACATGAAATTTAGAGCCAAATATATTTTAAAAACAATAGAAGTTGGTTCCGGGATTGTTCAGACGGCTCGCTCTGCACCTTGGTAATGACCAAAAAAAAACGTTCTTGCATTTTTTTTTGGGAGGGGTGGGGTGGGGAATAACAACAACACATTTGGAATCAAACTGCATGTTGTGCGGCTGCACAGGGCGTCGAGCTAAGAAAGGGCGTCGAGCTAAGAAAGGGCGTCGAGCTAAGAAAGGGCGTCGAGCTAAGAAAGGGCGTCGAGCTAAGAAAGGGCGTCGAAAGAGCGATGCGAATTTTTTTTTTTTTCAGTTTAAGATGAGTGCCAAAAAATGTAATTGGCACAGGGCGCCGTTATAACTAGTTACGGATTGTTTATGTAGGTCAGTGTTTGAGTGCAAATAGACCCTCCAAATTTTTTTTTATTATCCCAAGTTTTGGGGTCATTGGGACATGGAAGTATGGCTTTATACATTCATTCTAATTTTCCCTATAAATAAATTATTTGATTGTTTATTATGGGAGTAGTCAGTATTTTTTTAGCATATTACTGACTTCTAGTTTTTTTTTCTCTCTCTCGTCCATAAGCTTTTCTTTCTCTCTAGTCTCAACTCTGTATCATATTCAATTCACATTCTATAAACAAACTTTTTTTTTTACACATAATTGAAATTTAAAAATAAATCACTAAAAGACAACTCTTCTAAAATATTCATCATGGCGTCCGGAGTGGTGTCCCTTGTAGTCCACTCGTCTGGAAGAATGTCCAGAGTTAGAGCTGTCTGCTGGGTTTGCTCATCTATACATAGCTCTGTTTGTGATGGACACTAATGCTGGTCACTAGACTTGTGGACACTGGCCAGTAAACCGCTGCGATCCAATTTTGTCAGTTGGTATGGTGACCGATCCATTATTAATTAAGAACTAAAAAGAAGGGAGGGGGGGGGGCGAAATGTCTCAAGTAAAAACGTAAGAACCTCTGTATGAACTGAAGAAACAAACCATAAACCAACTGATCAAAGTAAATATTACTTCGTGATAGACCATAAACCCTAACGTAATAATCACAACAATCACAAAAAAAAAACCGCATTGCTTCATAATTGAGCAGAGACCGTAAAGTGGCTTATCTAAGCCAACGACTTTTTTTTGCCACAACCCATCTTTTAAAGCCAATGTGCCGGATATTAAATTATAGGAGTAGCCGAGCACGAGGTCCACTAAAGCCGAATTCCGAGTTGTTGTTTATTTAGTAAACAAACTTCAGAAAGCCGCTCAATGTTCATTTTAGCAGGATTAAGTGAACAAAAGTAATGTTATTATGGGGGTCAAACGGCTCATTGGTCGTTGTGCAAAAATAAATTTAATGAATCAAAAAGTCGCACGCAGCTGTAATAGCCACGAATGGTCATTAATTATGACATACGACATAGTTATTAAAATTATTTACAAATACATTTGGAGCGTCTTAAGACAGACTCTAATGGATTGAAATGTTTCATATAGTAAAGTAAGTAAAGTTTCCTTACCCCTTGGGGGTCGTCGGGGCAGATGAAATGTGCCGTAATCATGACAATAATAGAGTGTAGTGTGGTTAGCACCACGCCCAAATACTTCATATATATATATATATATATATATATATATATATAGCGTTTTAAGTCATACTAGCCAAACCCAAGATATGTGTTATGTTTGTCTGGCTTAAAAAGCTTCATATATATATATATATATATATATATATATATATATGTGTGTGTGTGTGTGACGTGTAGAATTGCCCTTCTCCCCCCACCAACCCCAGTTCACCACAGGGTCAAGGTTCCAACCGCTTTGTTTGTGTAGATTCGTTTCGTCGACGTCGCCTTCCCCCCCAATCGTTTCACTGACGTTCTTCCCCCCCCCCCCCCAAACGTTTCGGTGAGACATCGTCGTTCTCTCCCCCCCCCCCCCGCCAAACGTTGCACCAACGTATTTGCCCCGACCTTATAAATACGTGAATAGCAGTAGTTGACTTAGTAAGGTGCTGACAGTCATACGAGTTAGACGTAGTTAGAGTAGTGTAGATAGTTCTAAGATTCTAAGAGTTAGTTGTAAACTTGTAGTGACATTTGTTTAAGTAGACATCATTAGACAAAGGACTTATATTGTATATAATGCTCGAATTTTTTTTTTAAACTTTGGTGTCTCACCCCCTGAAATGTGTCTCTTGGGTACAATGAGTGAATTGGTGAAGTTGTAGCTCATTTGAATAACATTTAGAGGTCCCCCAAGAGCTTTTAAAATTCCAGTATTAGGCAAACATAAAAATCCAGACGAATCATGGCTCAAATAATTTGCAGTTTTTGCATGTCATAGTTGAATAAAATGAAGTTTAAATATACTTATATTTATCTCATTGCTATAATTAACTAGAGCATGCTAAATTGTCAGGCATCATATCACCAAAAGTTGCTGCAGTGCTGGACAGAACGAACCCCAGCATTAAAAAATCAACAATGATACTTGCATCCGCATTCAACGAAGCTGGTGTTCCGACATCTGACACAGTATTTTCCAAGAGCACAATGCATCGTCATCGCAAGCTTTGTCGTCAACAAGCTGCAGCATGTATAAAAGAAGACTATATTCCCTCAAAATCAATTGTACATTGGGATGGTAAGGTATTGCCCGATGTTACCGGACATGTTACCAACAACGGCGATCGATTACCTGTCCTGCTCTCGTCACTTGTCGATGGCACTACAAAGCTTCTTGGTGTTCCCAAGTTAGCATCCGGGTCAGGATGGGTAGCTGCTGATGCAGTATATAAACATGTCAAATCATGGAAGTGCGAATCTATGGTCATCGGCATGTGCTTCGACACTACGGCTTCCAATACTGGAAGACTCAATGGAGCTTGCACTCTGTTAGAAGTAGCCCTGGGACGTAATCTATTATGGATGGCATGCCGTCATCACATGTTGAAAGTATTCCTTTCCGATGCATTCAATGTTTGTCTTGGACCACCCACTGGACCATAGATTTTGTTTTTAAGAGGTTTCGAGAAAAATGGCCAGAATTAAACCACACACCCGAAGCCAGATCCACCCCTTTGATAATCGTGTCTGATTCGATTAAAGAATTTATCAAATGTCAACTTGAGGTCAGTCATTCACGTGATGATTATTTAGAATTTCTTCTGCTTGCTGCACAAATGGTTGGGTTGGAGGTTGATGTCAGCATTCGCAGACCTGGTGCCCTACATAGATCAAGGTGGATGGCGAAAGCAATCTATGCATTGAAAATCGAACTATTGTTTGCAGACAACGAAACCATCTTTCAGTTAACAGCTCGAGAATTACAAGGTATTCAGTGCTTTAATCGGTTTCCCATATGTGTTTATCTTCAATCATGGTTTTCATGCAGGCTCGCCGCAGATGCACCTGTGAATGATATCTTGTTGATATAGCGTTTATACGAATATGATGATGCTGTTCATCGATCGGCTGGGTTGAAAATGATGGTGCGTCACTCGTGGTACTTGAGTCCGGAACTGTCAACGCTTGCGTTATTTTCAACCCTTTTGTCAGACAAAGAAAAAACTGGCCTTGTTCGGACAATGCAATCAGAACGTGGACCGCATCTCATAAAAACACTACCAAAAAGTGTTGTTTATTTGCGTGCTTCTACCACATTTTTTAAACATCCAACATTGATGACAGTTTTCTAGATGTTCCTGTTGAAGCCTGGTCAAATACACCATCTTTTAAAGTTGCAGCAGATTTTGTAAAGAATCTGGCTTGTATCAATGACTTTGCAGAGCGAAGTGTAGCATTGATACAAAATTTCAATTACAGTATCACCAAGAATGAAGAACAAAGACAATTTTTGCTCTAAGTGGTTGAAGAACATCGGAAAAATTTTGCAGAGTGTAATCGTGAACAGCTGGCTAAAATTTAAATTTGAAGAACTTTTTTACATTTTTGTCAACTCTACAGTACAAAGTACAAAATAAATAGCAGGAATGCTTATTGGCATTGCTTATTATTATTATTTTTCAAGCAGATTGACATTGATTCAAGAATTAACTTGACAAAATGAATAAAACTTTGTTTTTCATAATTTTTTACTTAAATTTCAAATTTAAAAATATAAACCATTCAAGATTTATATATTTTGTTTCATTTAATATTATAAACAATACTAAGCATCAATTTGTTACTTAATATATCAGTTTCGCATATAATGCAACATTAACGCTGTATTAGATTTGACCGCGAATGATTTTACACCAAAATCTGGAACTTTAAACCTCTTGGGGGACCTCTAAACATTGTCCAAATGAGCTAAAATTGTGCCGGTTAACTACTGTTACCATAGAGACATATTCTGTGGGGTGAGACATCAACATTTCAAAACTTCATTTTTTTGGGACACCCTAATATACATATATATATATATATTAACCTATGTTTAGAAACAATTAAAGTTAGATCTGCTGTGTTCATATACCAAGCCTTGGCGTTGATATATTTATTAGCTAGAAAAGTTAACATAACATATTTGGCGAGCCTGCCCAAAGATATTTCTGGAATCTTCATCTAAGTCAGCAACAACAATCAACAGTGCAGTCACACTTACTCAACAACAGCCCAGAGAGGAGTCACACCGACTCAACAGCAGCCAACAGTGCAGTCGCACCTACTCAACAACAGCCAAGCGAGGAGTCACACTGACTCAACAGCAGCCAACAGTGGAGTCACACTGACTCAAGAGCAGCCAGAGAGGAGTCACACTGACTCAGTGCAGCCAACAGAGGAGTCATTCTGACTCAACAGCAGCCAACAGTGGAGTCACACTGACTCAACAGCAGCCAATATAGGAGTCACACTGACTCAACAGCAGCCAAGAGAGGAGTCAGTCAGTCTGTGTTAATATATTCTTAAAACCAGATAAGTTTTTCTTAAATTTTATCTTAGTGCACAATCAAATGTCTCGTTTATTTTAAATCCTTATAGATATTTTGTTGGTAGTCTCTCACTGAGGACATCTTTCTTACTTTTGTAACGGAGTGTTTAAAAGCGGTGCTCAGAGAGATTACATAACATTTATTTGTTAGATCGTTACTGTCTATTTTGTGTACATGTGACATTATTGTTTATTTGTTGTTATTATCAGTTTTTCTCTGCCTTTTGTCTTGTTTATTTCGTATTGTATTTGTACAGCAGAAATTTACTTAGTTTGTGTGTGTTAGATTGTAGATAATAAGTATTTCATTACCCTTATTTAGTTGAAGTTAATAGTAAGGTAAGTCAAAATAACTCACTTTGTTTGTAAATCATTATTCATAACTGAGAATGTCATCATTCGAACATTTCGTTACGTTAGGACAATCATTAGGGATTGAGCCAAAAAAATTAGAGAAATGGGCGCAGGATAGGTCAGAGAGGGAGCAGGCTAGATTAGAAAAGGAGCATAGTCAGGAAATAGCTCAAACCCAATTAAAAATCAGACAGTTAGAATTAGAGAAAGAGTTAAGGGATAGTCAGCTCAATAATCCCCACCCTCCACCCACCCCACTGTCAACCATAGATCATAGTCTTGCAAATAGAATAGCTCACTATAAATACCATCTATTTGATGAACAGAAGACGACAATAGACAATTTCCTTACCAAATTCAAACGGGACATGAAGGAACTCGACTTCCCCGAATCCAAATGGACGTACTTGTTAGGTAAATCTTTTACTAGTGACGTTTCCCTTAAGATATGTTTAAACCAGGACAGTTACCAGGTAGCTAGAGAACAGCTTCTAAGGACATATGGACAGACAGAAGCAAGTTTTAGGAAGGCGTTTCATCAGACAGCTTTACAAAAGGACGATGACCCCCAGACATATTTTGACAAATTAGGTACTGCCTTGGATAAATGGCTACAATATGCTAAGGTAGAAAGGACATTCGAAGCCTTTAGGACATTTTTCTTGTTAGACAAGGCCATTCATTACTGCCACCCTGAATTGAAGTCATTCATTTTAGAAAGAGGACCAAAGACAGTAGAGACAGCTGTGGACCTGATTAGGAAGTATAAAACCGCTCACCCTGACAGACCCACAACTACAGTAGAAAATGATATACAGGACATTATAAGTTTTAGTAGCGACACAAGCAGGTCCCATCACAGACATAATCAGAACAGAGTAAATGAGAATAGAACGGTAGGTAGGACAGAATTAATATGTCGAAGCTGCAACAGAAAAGGACATTTTGCTAGGGACTGTCCTTTGAACCATAATAATAGACAATCTAGGTCACCTGAGGACAACCGTAGAGACAATTATCAGGGAAGAGGTAGAAGTAGTTCAAGAGACAGGGTTCATGACGCCATGTGTACATTAGAGCCATCCAAGCCCTTGACAGTAACAAAAGGTAGAGTAGGACATAATAGCGTAGACGTGCTAAGAGATTCAGGGTGTAATACAGTTCTAGTTAAGAAATATTTAGTTCGACCTTCCCAATACACTGGCAGATTTGGTAAATGTAGAGGCTTTGACGGACAAATTACAACTTACCCAATAGCAGAAATAGACATACAGACAATCTATTTTAATGGTAGAGTGGAAGCACAGGTAGTTGACAGTCTCATTACAGACCTTAGTATAGGTAATAGTGTTGTGGAGATCAAGGACGATAGAAATAGCAGGCAAACTAGGACAAATTACAAACAAAAGCCCAGGGTTAGATTCGGTGACGTACTGCACAGTAGTACCCTTAGTGTAAAACCAATCATTTGTTTTCGTTGTGGGCTACACAACCACAAGTCTAGGGCCTGTTCAAAGCGTGTAGATGAAGTTATTTGTGGACAGTGTTGTAAAAGAGATCACAGAGAACAGTTTTGCTCTACAATTGCTGAATATAATAGGAATTACCGCCAGAAATATATAAATTAACCCAAGTTAAGCAGACTATGAGTTTATAGCTTTAATTACTAAGTAGAATGCCAATTAAACCATAAGTTATAAGTTGATGTTGTTACCATAACAGTCGTAAGAATATGATGTTTGCTAAGGCTAGGTAATATATGCAAAATGCGCAGTTAAAGGTAAGTGATATAGGTCACACTAGATAGATATACTTAATTAAATATGATCAGCTAAGTCAAGGAGTCACACGGTAAGTTTAGATGTCTTGTTTATTTGACTCGTGCACTAAGATACTGAGATATGTTCAATATTCCCCCCTCTAAAGAATATGCCCTTAAAATTTCATAGCTAGTTATTCACAGGCTGACTAACAAAGACCAGTATATATATATATATATATATATATATATATATATATATATATATATCGTTATACAAGTTCAAGTCGCCACCTTTGTGAGGGCCTAAACATTTATCTGTTACCAACGATCTAATTTCACCTGTTTTCCCCTCATCATATTTGTTCTACGTACGTGTAGCCCCTCACTCAAACGTAAACCCAGTCAAAGACGCACTCAATAATTTCCTGTTACCAACGATATGCAGAACGTCATCAACAGTTACATCAATGAAACAGACAAAACTAAAACCACGCCTCATACATTGACACACCTCATACATTGACACGTTTACGCCAAGAGGTGTAGTTAATGTCACTTCGACCTCAAGTTCACCAGCGAGTAACTATTACAGACAATGGAACGTTTTCGTCTTTCCCGTCGGACACGTTGTGTAAAACTGACCTGTATGCCCATCACCTATTTGAACCTAGACATCAAGGACCAATACAAGCCAGTAACAGAATGAACTTGTTTGTATTATAGAACATTGCATACATTATGTTTTTTTTTGTCTCGTGCTTTATTAAGTTTTGTAATTTATTGAAATGTATTACGTTATATTACATTGACTTATGCATAGATGCTTGACAAGTAGTCTAGACATGTTTGATTTGACATCCATACCATTTTCAATGTGATGTAATACTGTTCCCCGCTAGACTTTTTATAATAATGTTTCTTAGTTTGTTTTACTACGTAAAACTTGGAAAGGAGGGAGGTATGTGATGTGTAGAATTGCCTTTCTCCCCCCACCAACCCCAGTTCACCACAGGGTCAAGGTTCCAACCGCTTTGTTTGTGTAGATTCGTTTCGTCGACGTCGCCTTCCCCCCAATCGTTTCACTGACGTTCTCCCCCCCCCCCCCCAAACGTTTCGGTGACAGACATCGTCGTTCCCCCCCCCCCAAACGTTGCACCAACGTATTCGCACCGACCTTATAAATACGTGAATAGCAGTAGTTGAGTTAGTAAGGTGCTGACAGTCATACGAGTTAGACGTAGTCAGAGTAGTGTAGATAGTTCTAAGATTCTAAGAGTTAGTTGTAAACTTGTAGTGACATTTGTTTAAGTAGACATCATTATATTGTATATACATATATATATTAACCTATGTTTAGAAACAATTAAAGTTGGATCTTTGAGTTTATATACCAGTGTTGGTGTTGATATATATATATATATATATTAGAGAATTGTCTACGTAACATATTTGGCGATCCTACGCCTTGTAAAGTATAAAGAAATATAATAACGTTACATATTTGAGCATAATAACGTAACAATATATATATATATATATATATATATATATATATATATATATATATATATATATATATGTATATATATATATGTGTGTGTGTGTGTTAATGCCAATGTTTGCTAGTCGGCCAATTTCAGACATCGGTCTGTTTTGTCAGAAATCGGCCAGTTTTGTCAGACATTAGCCGGTCAATGTATACATGACTGGGTGCGGACAGCCAAAGTCGAAGTAACCATGTGGATATTATCGTATGAAAGAGATCACATCAACTGTGAACTCTTTGCGTGTGGAAAATGATTAAGCAAGATACATTTCTAACATAATAGACTGACCAATGGGCTTGGCCGACTACTTTGATTTGATTGGACCAGATTTAGTTCAGATTTCCTGATTTTCTTTTGATACTAGTTGAGATATATTCAAACTGATGATTTTTTTTTCTTCTCTGTCATCCCTTGTTAAACAAAATGAAAAAAAAATCATTAACAAATTAAGATGAAGCTTACATTATGTCTGTGTGAAGAGGGTGTTGTGTTATCTCTAAGTGTTTTACTTCTTCACCGACTAAACTTAAAATACTTAGTTAAAATGTTGTTAAGATTTAGAAATATAGTTTAAATAGAGAGTATTGTATGAGTTGGTGTGTATACGTGTGTTAAAACACAGATTTCCGTGTTCACTGTGCACATACAATATCAGAACAACTGAACTGTGCAACAGGACACTTTGCCGAGATCAATTATTGATATCCAGACAGTCAGTGGCAGGTCAACGGTTTTCTGTTGGTGAAAATGATACAACGGCTTGGTGTGGAGACTAACATTCAGATATGGGGTGAACAACACAAATACATTTTTTGAAGAGAGAAAGTTGTGCAGGCAGACAGGAAGATAGAAAGGAGTCCTCAACCGGTGAGCCGCGACACACTGGCTTTCCGCGACACACTGGTCTTCCGCGGCACTCTAGCATTCCGCGCACACTGGCCTTCCGCGGCACTCTAGCATTCTGCGACACACTGGCCTTCCGCGGCACTCTAGCATTCCGCGACACACTGGCCTTCCGCGGCAATCTAGCATTCTGCGACACACTGGCCTTCCGCGGCACTCTAGCATTCCGCGACACACTGGCCTTCCGCGGCACTCTAACATTCCGCGACACACTGGCCTTCAGCGGTACTTTAGCATTCCGCGACACACTGGCCTTCCGCGGCACTCTAGCGTTCCGCGACACACTGGCCTTCCGCGGTACTTTAGCATTCCGCGACTCACTGGCCCTCCGCAGAAATCTAGCATTCCGCCACACACTGGCTTTCCGCGTGTCAGTGATAAGTCTGCGGCGGAATACACTGAATATTTCACTAAATATATTAAGACAAGAAAATAAACAAGATAAGACAGATAGTCATTAGGAAGTCCTGGTGATAATAGTTTTACAAACGGGTAATCGCGTACAATAAACGAAGGTATAGCAATAGTAAACTTTATAAGAACAAAAAAAAAACTACATTTTTTAATGTTTACAGTATTATGAATTTAGATTGGTTCGGCACATACGACATTGTTATAAGTTATCATAGACTCCGTGAAAAAGCATTATTGGCGGCGCATGATGCGAGGCAAGTGTCCCGCAAAATGAAGTCCCTGGAAGAAGGTACCGTTTAAGCAAAGATGTGGTGCTTGAAATACACGAGCTAAAAAAATGTATTACGTATATACCAAATAATGCATAACATTTTGAGTAAATTTTTTAATAAACATGAAGCGAAACTGACAGAGTGTATGAACAAAAACATGAACAAAGATAGAGATAAATGATTAAAATAATAGAATCTTCACCCCCCAATATCCGAACTTTTAAAAAGACAGGCCACGATGAAATGCTATACCGACAATAGCTGGTTGTTCTTTGCGCATTTCTGAATGCTAATTTAGTAAATTTTAACATTTAAATGGTTGAAGTTTTTTAAAAAATAATTTCATAAAATTGTATTTACATTTTTATGTAGTAAATTATGTTGATTTAATACATATTATTTTTAATATTAAAAAGCGAATGGTAAATTCTATATTGAAACCAATTTCTTTTTTCCCGTTTTTTATAAACTTCCGGAAAAGCCCGAGGAAAATTTAAATTTGATAAAACTTCGTTTATAAATATGAGTGAAAAAACCATGACACAGAAAGTAGATTTGCATTTAAATCCTTTATTGATGCTTGAAAATACTCGCCTAGAAACATACGATAAATGGCCAAACAAAAGATCGTGTTTCTGCACCCCGGAAAAGGTTTGGATATTTCGTTTTAATTAGTTTAGTCTGCATTCACTTTGAATACTTTGTTGGTTGTATAAATTTAAGAAAAATGATTTATTATTAAATATGCCCATATTAAAAATCTCGTAAAAATCTGTATTATTGGAAATTGTCCTCGACAATCCGTTCTCGAGATTATGGGTTTCCATATCCTAATGCAAAGGTTTGGAATCAAACGATATTGTGCGGATAATTTAGTGATAGTTAAAGGCACTTGTTACTCGACCAAACGTTTGGTCGACTCCTAGCATACATACAGTCGACCAAACGTTTATTTTTTTTTCTGTTTCCGGGGATTTTCGCGCAAATTGATATCTATCCCTAACCCTAATCCTGAAAAAAAAAATTCTGAAAAAAAATAAAATTTATATATGTCATGTTCCTTATACCCTAATATAATGGTCACTTTTGGTCTTCTAACTAGTGCGATAGTTAAATAGTTTTAGGCAGTGGCTACGGTTCGGTCCGACCGAACCCGTCTTTTTTTTACTTCGGGTACCAGCCATACTTATTATTGCATAGCGGCCGAGTCGCTGCACTGAGCTATATAGCAACATATAAGTCACTGCACTAACCCTATTTTTTCAGAATTTTTTTTTTCAGGGATAGGGTTAGGGTGTGGAGCAATATTATCTATGGCTGATACCCGAAGTAAAAAAAATATGGGTTCTTTTTTTGAATTTCTTTTTTGTGGTCCTTAATATTTTGTATAGTAAGAATAAGAAAAAATAAAAATTGATACAGGGGGGGGGGTGTTAAATCAAGAAAAAAAAGGCTCTCAAACTAAGCTACAATTTTAATGTACTATTAGAAAAAAATTGCTCTGTTATTTTTTCACTTCCATTTGACCTAGTTTAGGCCTAAAAATAATTCAAAGCCGTACGTATTTAAAAAAAAAATAAATATTATAAAAGCTGAGAAGCTTAATTTATATAGAAATTTGCAGAATTTTTTTTTAACATTATATCGCTAAAAATACGGAGTCCTGAAAGTCGTGCATGCACACATCTATAGTCGGACCCCGGAAAAAAAAATACGGAGTACAACTGGTCGTATCCGTAGCCACTGCATTTATGAAATCATAATTCATTACCATTAATGCAACACATTTGTGGATTTTTTTCATCTTGTACTCCTTGTAATGAACATGCAAAAATTATAATGATGATTTGCTATGTATATTAGACATTATAATTATGTTTTTTTTTTTTTTCAGCTTGCAAAAAGTGGCTTTTACTTTAGCCCTGGTCATGAATCTCCAGATAATGTTTGTTGTGCTTTTTGTGCAAAAGAATTAGATTGCTGGGACCCTAATGATGATCCAATGTGGGTAACAGAAAATTTTATCCCCTTTTTTTTTTCCTTTTTATTTGTAGTTTTATGCGCATAACAAATGCAGCACGAATATCTAATTACAATGTATTTTGCACATTTCAGAATATGATTGACACTAAAAATAAATTGTCAAAATTTGATGATTCACTCAAAAAAATTTAATTTTTGTTCATCATACCTTTTTAGACTGCAAGAAGTATTGAACCAAATGTTTTAACTTTTTTTTTTTTTTTTTAAATTTCTTAACATTAGGGTAGAACATAAAAAGCATTCACCTCAATGTCCATTTTTAACCTTGAATTGTCCTGTTGAGAACCTTACAGTGGAGCAGTTTTTAAGTCTTGTGAAGGAAGTGACAACTTTTAGAGCTGTAAGTTTGCTTTTTTTATTTATTTTTGTATTTAACTAAAGCTGATTTTTTTTTTTGTAAATTTAAAACTGTTTTAAAGTAAAGTTTATTACAACATGTAAATTAAGTAAGTCTTCACTGATCTGATTGCTCTTGTACTATAAATACTCTAAGTTAATTCAATCTGAAAAGTGACTGTTGGTTTGAGCGTCCATTTTTTTTTTGCCTTGATTTTTTTAAATTTGTAAAGCAGGGTCGTAAAATTTTTAGCAGCTGGTTTTTTTTTTTTATTAATTGGAATCCTTCAGTGTGTTCATTCCTACTATGTTATAGATGGTCAAAAAAATTGTAAAAATATTCAAAAGGAGACGAGATATCAACAGTAATAGGTGGTCTGTGGGTGTTTTCCACACAATCGAGGAATAAAGGGTTAACGGAATCCAGATGTTTATATAATGTATTAAAACATACAAACGGAAAACAATACATTTATGGAAAAATATTAGGGCTTAGAAATTTTGGTGAATATTTTCCCATCAATCTAAATATAAATTCTATGTATATGAATCTTAAAACTTACTTCTTTCAGAGTCATCATTTTGACAAACTCATCACTGCATTTGAAAGCCAGGCTGGGAGCATACGACAACAAATTGTGAAACATATAGGCAATGGTTCAAAGTAAACTAATGCAGTCACCTTATTGTTTTATTTTGTTATGTGATGATGTTGATCACATTTTTATTGGCTGTCCTTATTCAAACAAATCTATATAGTTTTGCAATCTCTTAATGTGTAACACATTTCTCCCTTTGAAAAAAAATGTACATTAACTTCTTACTTATAATTATGTATACTACATTAAACTTAGCTAAGATATTTGACCATTTCAAGAACTTGTTAGTAATGATTTTGATCTATCCTCTTTTCTTGTAAAATTGAATTCATCGGTGCAGCAGAAATGTTATAAATGTGACAGTAAAATTTTTAGGTTATAAGAAGTCTGGTCGCATCAATGAACTATTAGTTTAATTTTAAATCTTGTTTGATTGATATTATAATTTTTGAAAAACAAACATAAAATTCTGCTCTGTATATTAAAGCTCCACTCTTACTTTTCTACTGATAAGATGATCTATAATTTTAGACAGTTTTCAGCTTCTCCATCTCATCACATTTTGGCTGTTTATGCATGTACTTTCTTTCTTAATCACTTTCCTTCCTTACTGTTTTAGATACAGTGTGCGTTTGTATATTTCTGTGTAATTTTAATTTTTTAAATGTATACAATGATTCTATTACTACATGTGTCGAGCATCCGAAATGGAGGTTTTTTAACTTTTTTAACAATAAATTGAATATTGTTGCCGTTTATTCAGTTTTTGGTTCAATTATTTCTTTTTCCTCGTGGTTTTATTTACCTCACTTTAAAAAATTTAATAAGAGTCAATATCAACAATTAGGTGGTCCAAACTGAAAATGATTGCTTCACACTGTAGATAGCTAATTTTGGCACTTAGGTGTTTGGTCATTTTACATGTTAAAATTCATAAAAGAGACATATGTCGTTTTTACCATTTTTATAATATTGTGAACTTATTTTGGTAATGTAAAAAAAAAATACGTACAGTTTACCAAAATTCACCTGTCAGCAATTTCCTTGGTCCTCGCCGGAGATCGAACCAGGTACCTTCAGATAGACAGTCGAGTGCTTTACCCCACGACCACCCGTCCCATCAAAAAAAATTGCCCACCTAAATGGGACAATTTTTAGGTTTTGTGGTGCCCTACTTTCATCCTATCCATAGCCAGGAGTGTAATGGCCATGGAAGCACCACGGAAGACATAGCGGGGACTTAAGCCAAGACCTGAAAAATTTCCTTGGTTCTCACCGGAGATCGACCTTAAGGTCAATAGTCGAGCACTTTACCACACAGCCACCTGTAGGTAATGCAAAGAGAAGTGCTCCACTTCTGTTTTCAACTTGCATCAGACTTAAATTGTCTTAAATACTCAGCGGCACACTTACAAAAATATTGTCAGTAAAAAGTTAGTCCTAATACAAAAGCATTTTTGTCTTTATTTAAAAATAAATGAATAAATAAAATTGATTTATTTTTCTTTAATTATTGTGATGGATTAGCTCGTTTTATTTGTTACAAACTTACTTTGAATTTGAAATAGTGAATCAAAAAATTTCTCGGTAGAATTAGAGAATTATTTTTATTTTTGCAAAATAGGAGCATTTTTTGAAAAACTGCATTACGTCTGCGGGCAATACATTTTTCTCTTTAGCACTTGGTCGAAGCATCAAATTATGAGTTCTGTTTACGCTGGTATCAAAAGTGTTTTATCAACTGTAGTAATATGTTGCTGTGTTTTTCTTAAGTGCCCATAAATTTGAACTTCTGCTTCGTACACTGCATTATTTTTATCCGCGATGGCATTCTGATTAAAATATAAATGGAAGATAATTTTCCTCAAATCATGACAGAAAAAAAAATCAGTGTTGTTTTTGGACTAATCGGAGCAAAGCTGTTATTGGTGTTGATTGGGGGGAGCTATGTTAAGACATCCAGGTATGTTAAGAGCTCTAGCCCTCTTAACATAAGATTTAATAGAACAAATTATCCAAGGAGCCCCTTATCCCAATGGTGGACTTGCCAGTCACCCCACTTTGCCTATCCATAAGAAAGCCTCTGAAGGTAGTACCATAATATATTTGCATAATGATTTTTGTGTGCTATCTGCGCATCAATTTACTGTCTTGATAACTTTGTTTCACTATTATTCAAAACAATTTTTTGAAAGAAATAAAACATTGCTGTGGATATGTAATGTATGATATATATTTAGATTTTGCAGCAGCACCTTAAGCATAAAATCCTATGCAACACTGTTATCTCATACTATATATGTGCTAAAAAACAAAAGTTTGGTACATCCTCTACCTGAAATGAAATTATCAGTATTACCACACTGTGGTAGAAAAAATTTTTTTTAATAGAATATAGAGTGGATATAATGTACATACAGACTATAATATGTATCCCAGTAAGCCAATGTTATTACATGTATTATTAAATCCATTATTTGAAAACATAAGAATTGTATTGGGTGTTAAAAAAAATGATAAAGAATTCAAAGTGCTTCAGCTTCAAATTGGTATCTCTGTGATTCAGTTAATTTTTAGCAAATTAAATAAAGTATAATTACCTTCTAATACAGGGATATTAGAAAAGATAGAATATTTTGAAAACACAAACAATAAGTAAATGAAAGATTAAGTCTTGACTCTTAGAGGCATTTTATTGAAGTATTGTACAGTAAAAAAGATGTTAAGATACATTGCAAATGAACATCTTAAGATTAAATTTAATATGTACTAATGGAATGTATGATTGACATAAAAAAAGACTGAACACAAGGTCCATATTTGTATTCATAAAAAGTAACATTAAAAATCAGTTAATTTGGTAACTAAATTTTTTGAATATCTGTATCTGGTAAATATACATCTATCGCAAAATATTTACATATCCATAGATATGAATGCTCATTAACAAAAAATAAAGAACAGGGTAAATGTTGACCTATATAACTGAATTCTTTGAATGTGGCAGTAGGTGTTGAAAATCGTACATGGCATTATCAAAAGCAGAGCTAAATAAAAGGATTCTTATTATGACAGGTTACCATCAACAAATATTTGCACTATTATTTCTAAGAATATTATTGAAACACATTTGGAAAGCATGCATACTATCCATTACTGAATTGCTGAGCACTATCTTAAATATAATAAAAATAAGTAAATAAATTGCAGAGCTGTGAATAAGGAAAATATGTCAACAAGTTAACAAAATGTCTTAAATTTTGTACAGCAGAGGGTCACATGTAACTAAATCAACTGTACATACTGAATTTATAGTTTCCTGGCTGCTTGTTACGTGCTTTGATTTTGGTAACCTTTTTACAGGCAAGTATTAATGAAAAGTAAGATGTTGGCTTCAAAATAGTTATTTGAAAAAATATGTACAAAGCTGCATAGTGTTCTTGGTTTTAGATGTCTGATTCATCATGAGATTTATCCATTATATTTCGAACATCACGGAGGCTGGAAAAGATTTTGAAGTATAAAACAATTTTAATTAATGAAGTCTTAAATGTTTCAACAAAAACCTAGGATAAGAAATCTTTTTGTATAAGTTTACAATATAATTAAAGCTAGTATATTATGAGATAATAAAATCACAAATATATCTGCAATTATGTGCTCAAAAAGATCCAACCATGCTCTAAAAAGTTTCAACCATGCTAAAAAATATTACTTTAGTAAAGTATGACTAGCACGTGTCATTAAATGTTTAACCATAAGGCTCTAATTCATTTCTTAGCAAAGTCTTAATTGACACTAATAATTTCTGAACCTATTCGAAGCTGTGTGTGAAGATGAATGCAGTAGCTCATATAAACCACTTTCATCCCCACCATAGCCGATAGTGCAATGGCCAAGGAGGCACCATGGGAGATACCGCAGGAACTTTCACCATGACCTGAAATATCCATTGGTCCTTACCGGAGATTGAACCTAAAGTATTCTATTAATTCTTTCAAACTCCAACACCCCATATGTCAACAAGAATATACAGCTTCCCACTAGTAATATTAAAATAAAAGAACAATTTCTGATTGTTTTGAAGCAGAATATATTCATTAAAACTTTTAAATTTAACTATATTGAAATGTTGCACTATCATAATAAATGAAACCATCTTAAGAAAATATTGCCAGTATAAAAAAAATTTCCTATAGTAAATTTCATAACCAAATAATGACACCCTTCCTCATCATACCAAACAACATTTAGAATCAAAGTGGCATTTACACACCTATCCCAATTTATCACTTTTTCAAAATTTTAAAAATTATAATTTTTGAAATTGGTCACCATTTTGGTACATAAAAACTAAATTTGGATGCTGCTCACAATGTCTCAAAAAAAAATTGCAATCTTAAAAAAATATTAAGTGATCCAATTTATACTAATAAAACCAAACATAGTAGTGACACAGAATTGTTTTTAAATGTAGAATGTAGTTACCCGTATCATCCTACAACATCATCATTTTAAATGTAATCCTTAATCATAAGGAAATTTTAAATATCACATAAACACTCATCCAACACTATCAGGAATTTTATCACTTAAAAAAAAAAAATGCCCATGGGAGGGAGGATTTGAGGTTTCATACCCTCTTTACTCTTTTTGATTACATTTTAAGTATAGGACAAGTTAGTTGAAACATTGTTAACTCAATTACACCTAATGTATAATAAAAAAAACAACCTTTAGCCTTATGCGGGGAGCAGGGGGTGTCATTTAGTGATGATTGAAATCTGTTATTGAAAATAATTACTTCCCCATAAATATAAAAGATAAATTTTTCCATTGATTACTGTATTAATTGAATTTTGACATTGAAGAATTATTAAACCATTTGGTTTCCCCCATAGTGGATCTGGATTTCTCCCGTTATTACATAACATGATAATCACACAAATGACCCAGATAATTGAATAGATGAAAACCAGACCTTCACGTTGATATCAAATATGTGTAATCTGATACTTAAATATAGCCTAGTAGATCATAAAAAAGTGAAAGATAATTTTTTGAAACCTACGCTTCATCAGGTATCTTCTCCACACCATCGAATCTGGGTACTCCTCGAGGTCTTCGTCCCTCTTCAAGTGGAATCCTTGCAGCTCCTCCAGGTGGTGGAGGACCTCTGTGACCATTAGTTGGTGGTCTTAGGCGATCATTAGGACTGCAACATCAACAGAGAATACATTTCTTTTTTTATTAACGTCATCTGTTTATATTCTGAACTGTTATGTTAACATTATTAGAATTTATTAGGTTATGAAATCTCTCTACATAAATGTGAGCGTATAATAAAAGGTTAAAGCACACTTATTTCCTCTTTGAATTAGAATAAAAATTTCTATTGCTAAATTATTTTACAAATTCAAATCAATCAAAGATATACAAAGGTTTTACTCAGAAGCAAAGAGTTTGTTATCTTATTATGTCAGAAAAGGTAATGTACACAATGGAAGTAATTTGCATAGGAAAAAATACAGAAAAAGTTGAGATTTGTGAACTTTTTTCATTCCTCCTAATTATGCTAATTTGGGCTTATTTTGGTGTATACCTCTGATAGCTTATTGGTACATTTAGGTGGTGTTATCTTAAGCATGTGTTTTAAGTATACGAGGTATGCCGTAAAAAAGAAGACTGGATCCCAAATCCCAAATTGCAAAGACAATCATGCAAGGTACAACCAACGGAGGAAGGAAAAAAGGAAGACAAAAGAAGAGATGGGAAGACAACATCAAAGAATGGACTGGTCTGTCGTTCGTCGACTCCCAAAAGGCAGCACAGGACTGGAGAAAATGGCGGGAACTAGTTTTTGGTCAACAACGGTGCCCCAATGACCCATCCACAGGTTAAGGGATAGTCAAGTCAAGGATCCCAAATTAGTTCAAAGCCTTTAAAAAACAAAAGGAACTTAAAACTATAAATATGAAAGCTTTCTAATTTATGTTGTATGGTATTACATTTTCTGAATCAAATTTTCATATCAAAATGTATACAATTAAGCTCTACCATATGCAACAATATGTTTTATCTTTTCCACATGTACTGAATAATTGATATAAATTTCTAGATACCCTGGTCCTCTTCTTTCTTCATAATCTGGTGGTGGACCTCTTCTTTGACCATCAGGAGGGGGTCCTCTTCGTTGACCATCTGGAGGGGGTCCTCTTCGTTGACCATCTGGAGGGGGTCCTCTTCGTTGACCATCAGGAGGGGGTCCTCTTCTCTGACCATCAGGAGGGGGTCCTCTTCTCTGACCATCAGGTGGAGGTCCTCTTCTTTGACCATCAGGTGGGGGTCCTCTTCTTTGACCATCTGGAGGAGGGCCACGACGACCATCAGGAGGGCCTCTTCTTTGCCCATCCTGATGGAAGGGTTTGTTGGCATCCAGTGGACTTTTGTCATAAGCATGATTGTCTCTACCATCTCGATGCCTTGTGCGCCGAGCATCTTTGCTAGACTAAAAATTATTGGGGAATTCAAAATATTTTCACAACATAAATATTGGAATATGAATGTTATGTTAGTAAGGATAGTTTCAATACTTATTGCTATTATATGGACATACTATGGACAAATGAGATGTCTTTAAAAAAAAAAAAAACAACACCTGAGAATAGGCTTCTGATCTTGGTTTAACAGTTTTATGAGGTGTAGTACCAGATTTAAGGTTTTCTCTGAGAATATAAAATTGCACAGTTAAAATGGATTGAAATGATTAAAACAATGCCAATTTTATTTTGGCAAAACAAATATTTAGTATTTGTAAAAAAAAAAAATACAACTTACTTCCATTCAATCTCCAAGGCAAGCTCACTTTTGTGAATGCACTGCACACCCCAATCACCAATGGGTCGAAACTAAAAGAGAAATGGCATACGAGTGATAAAAATGGCATGTTGATCAAATGTAAGGTCATTAAATCAGAATAAAGACCAGAGATCTAATATTTAAAATTGCATATTTATGTAACCAACAAGAATTTAAACATTCTAACCATTAATTTGCTTATCTAAATTGCATTTAACTAAAACCCTATCTCCTCCTTGAGTTGGCCTTCATGGACTAATTATTCATATTTATGCTCTAGTGTAAATATATGGGGAACACAAGAAAATAAAGGCTTTCAATAAACAGCATTCAGTGTGTACAGCTAGAAATAATAATATGTATCACAATTGTGTGAGAAAACTGTCTAAATATTGCAACCATTGGGGTTATAAATCCTAATTGATTTCTGTTTCATATATTAGTTATATAATTTATTGAATAATTAAGCTCTTGTTTTATAAGGTTAAGGTTGTGATTAAAAAAATATCCTATAATTAAACAGATATATCACCATTTATGTTCTAGATTGTTTTTTTTTAAATTTAATGTTTTAATTAATCTTTTATTTTAGTTTATACAATTTTTTTTTTCAAATTCTTAACTTCAAAATTTCAAACTGTTACTGATGAAAGTGACTCAGATAAAATCAGTTAACTTGCTAAATAATATGTTGCTGTTTGTTTCAGCCCCTGCAAAAACAAAGACTTTAAAATAGTTTAGCCATTGCTTTATGTGGAAGAGCAAAAGGTTAGTGTGCATCATAGATTTGTTTGTATCAAATATATATAAATATATATTTTTTTCAATAATCAACCATTGACTTACATATAATTGTGATCTATATTTGTTGCTTTTCCTTTTTGCAAGCAGCATCATGTATGATCCTCCAGCCAAACATAATAAAAACAAAATGAAGAAGAAAGGGCCGAGAAATTGGGCTCCCCAATCCCACAGATACACATGGCGCATACGAAGAGCTACCAGAAGTATTCCTATGAAAATGCTGAAAAAGGCACAGACAAACAGGAAGATACCTGCTCTATATGGTAGTCTACCTGGTCCAAGACTCACCTAGAAGAAATGTTAAGATAAACTAAGGTATAAAATTCATCAAATTAAACATATTTAAAGAAATAAGGTAATCTTTTCATTACATATTAATAATTCTTATTTTAAAACATTTTTGAAATGCAGTCTTGCTTTTAAAGACGTGTATTGAAAATAATAAATACTAAGTTAAGCAGAGTGTGCAGACCTGTTTTGATTTTAACATAAAAAGTTAAAAATGGCTTTTTAAGATTATCTTCCCCTAGAAATTGTATTTTGACCAAAACAGATCAAATGTTGGAATAATAACATGTTATTTAATTCCTTTACTTTATGAACAGAATAAACTAAGTTTATTTTTCTCTGTACGCTTGGTGTGTAGTGTTTATTTCATAAATATATGCGTACATGAATTATAACAAATTTAATCTGTTGTTAATCTTCTGAGCCCATACAAAACGAATGATGTGATTTGATAGTTAATTTAAACCAAAAAAAATGCTTTGATTTCTTCTAAAACAATGTAGTTTAATAAGCCAGTCTAATTGTTTATAAGTCCTTACTGAATTCAGGTCATTTCGGATTCCGCGCTGAACCCACGCGTGATAAGTGTCAATAGTAGCCTTATCCAAATCAACTTCCTTCATTTTGCTGATAGAGTCACACAAAACTTGTCAGAAAAAAATCAAATCAGCTGTAACGAAATTAACTCATTGTGTTTACTTGACTTGTTTAGAAAAAACAACAAATACTAAGCTGCAACCATTTCCTGGTTCTCGTTGTCCTCTCACCTGTACGTCTGCGCATGTGTAATTTGTCAACTTCCTCCTTTATTTTTTACCTTTTGATGCTGCGGTCACTTACCTATGTTAAAAAAGCGATGGATCATGGCCATGCATGAGGCACAGCGGCAGACATAGGTAGTTGATTGGAACACGCCTGGAGTTAAACCCGTAACCCACACCGTGAAGATCAGGCTTATTACCTAAGCGCCACCAACCCTTTTAAATAGACCCATAACATTTATTTAACATAGGGTAGCGCGAGTTATTACATTGTTTGAATCCCACCACTTGGTAAAAGCCTCAGACACTGGGTAAAAGCCTCAGACACTGGGTAAAAGCCTCAGACACTGGGTACTTACCGCTTGCCATATCCAGAACCAGGACACGACTTGCTTTGACAGAGTCAGGCTAAAATATCAGTTGAGGCTCGGAGTAAAATAAAAGTGGGAATCTTAAAAAAAAAAAACTGGTTTATGCTGGCTACACACACCCCCTGTTGTGTTAGTGAAATGAATAACTTTGTGCTCTGATGAATAGAAAAATCAAAATTTGAAGCGCTCTCTATGCAGAGGCGTATCTAGGGTGGGGGAGGGGGGATTCAAATTCAAAAGTAATTATTACAGTTTAGTTGAGGTAATTATTACAGTTTAGTTGAGGTAATTATTACAGTTTAGTTGAGGTAATTATTACAGTTTAGTTGAGGTAATTATTACAGTTTAGTTGAGGTAATTATTACAGTTTAGTTGAGGTAATTATTACAGTTTAGTTGAGGTAATTATTACAGTTTAGTTGAGGTAATTATTACAGTTTAGTTGAGGTAATTATTACAGTTTAGTTGAGGTAATTATTACAGTTTAGTTGAGGTAATTATTACAGTTTAGTTAAGGTAATTTGAATTGTAAACGAACATATATCAGTGCACTACATATTTTTCACCGTTGGCCGATATCTTTTACTTAATATATGCCTATAGGCCTTACAGGCCTACCAATGGTTCACAGCACAGACAAGATATATATATATATATATATATATATATATATATTATATGTGGTTTGCAGTAGTTAGCACAGTCGTTTATTGTAACAATAGCTTTAGGTATATTCAGACAAGTTTAGAATCACTGTGCAGTTAGTAAGTCAACATTGAAAGTTCATGGTCCCAGGATACAGTCATATGTTTTGATAACTAGAATTCCAGCGTTGTATCTTTGTTTAGGGAGAATTAGTCTGTCAGCACAGGTCGACGACCTTTAGATATAAGTGACGATAGATGCAATTACGGGAAACAAAGGGATGATAACTTTAGTATAGGTATTTGGCTGCACCAATCCCTAGGCTGGAATAAGAGTCATTAATATGTAGATGAGTTAGAAAGGGGGTTTGGGAGCCAATCAAAAGTTCAGGGGGTTTGGGGCACGTGATAAATGATCACCACATATAATGGGATGTGAGTTTTTAGAGGGACAGTTAGAGGGTCAGAGGCAGAGAGCAGGTAGAGAGCAGGTTAGAGAAGTGGAGCGACAGTAGTGGGCAGAGAGGACGATTGAGAAGTTTAGTTGGGATCGAGAAGAGGACGATAGTTGTTAATAGGAGATTTGATTTGTTGTATTATTCATCTTTCATGTGATGTAGAAATAAAGTTCATTAGTCATTATTGATTCGGCTACCTTGTTTATTGAATGTTAGTAAAAGTAAACTATACACGCTGTGAACGCCTCCGAAGAGAAAAAGAAAAGCCTCCACAGTCTATGATGCAAACAATATAAACCAAATAAAAATCACAGTGTGACATTTATATTTATGGGTTCAGGACCGCCACAAAAAGGAGGTGTAGCCAAGTGTTACTAGCGTTTGTTCAAACACGGGTGGATGTTGAAAACGCTGCACCAATTTTGTTTAAAAAACAAACAAAAAACTGAAGTAGTGAAAATGCGTCAATTATGCCGTCTAATTGTGCCGTCTAATTGTGCCGTCTAATTGTGCCGTCTAATTGTGCCGTCTAATTATTCCGTCTAATCGTACCGTCTAATTATTCCGTCTAATTGTGCCGTCTAATTATGCCGTCTAATTATGCCGTCTAATTGTGCCGTCTACTTATGTCGTCTAATTATTCCGTCTAATTGTGTCTCTAATTGTGCGTCTAATTGTGTCTCTAATTGTGCCGTCTAAAGATGCCTCTAATTGTGCCGTCTAATTGTGCCGTCTAATTATGCCGTCTAATTATTCCGTCTAATTGTACCGTCTAATTATTCCGTCTAATTGTGCCGTCTAATTGTGCCGTCTAATTATGCCGTCTAATTGTGCCGTCTAATTATGTCGTCTAATTGTGCCTCTAATTGTGCCACTGGGTGCAACATGTCAGTATCCCCAGCTCTTGGGTACATTACACTTTTATAACATGACATGGCTATTAGTGCGTGGGTGTGATCTGGTGGGGCCCCAGCTGGTGGAGAATGTCAAAGGCCCAATATGAGCAGCTGATGCAGGCCCATGTCAGTGCCCTCCTTCCACCTGTCATCAAATTCATCTGTTTCTAATTGCCCCCCCCCCGCCCACACAAAATTATTCAAATAGTCTGTATAGTTATTTGTAAGCTGCATGACTAATTCATACCCGCGCCCCCACTTAAGAACGTGTTATACATACCTCGCCCCCCTCCCACTTAAGAACATGACATAATACCCCCCACCCCCACTTAAGAACATGACATACATACCTCGCCCCCACTTAAGAACATGACATACATACCTCGCCCCCACTTAAGAACATGACATACATACCTCGCCCCCACTTAAGAACATGACATACATACCTCGCCCCCACTTAAGAACACGACATACATACCTCGCCCCCACTTAAGAACATGACATACACACCTCGCCCCCACTTGAGAACATGACATACATACCTCGCCCCCACTTGAGAACATGACATACACACCTCGCCCCCACTTAAGAACATGACATACATACCTCGCCCCCACTTGAGAACATGACATACATACCTCGCCCCCACTTAAGAACATGACATACATACCTCGCCCCCACTTGAGAACATGACATACATACCTCGCCCCCACTTAAGAACATGACATACATACCTCGCCCCCACTTAAGAACATGACATACATACCTCGCCCCCACTTAAGAACATGACATACATACCTCGCCCCCACTTAAAAACACGACATACATACCTCGCCCCCACTTAAGAACATGACATACACATAGTGTCATAGATTCGAATAAACAATAACACCAGTTCCTTGTATTGTCATATGTTACAATTTATTTGATTTCAAATATTTTCAGTAGACGAGTCACAACTTTTTTGCATAACTTAAACCTGAAATCGAAAATAAATTGTGTCAACAAGAACACAGTTTACATTGTGCTATGCACACAACAGTAAATACAAAACTAAAAAAAAAGGTGTATGCATAGCTCTAGGGTTCTAAGTTTAGAGTTTTCTGCAGTTTGATTACAGTACAAATTAAAGAACATAATGGATCATCAGGTATAATTTGTATTTGTTTGTGTATATTAACCAAATAAACACACACAAATGAATAATAACTTTATCAATGAAATTCTATATTAAAAAAATAATAATACAATGAAAATTATTTGATTATGGATTATAGCTGAATGGTGAGGGGGGTAGGGCTAATTGGGGGGGGGGGAGGAGGAAAAAGATAAAAATAAATGTACAAAACAATATAATACAAGTTACCAGAGTCATTCGAATGTTCACGCTTTCAAAATGAAATTGTATCTAGTCACATAGCTAGTTAGTAGGTATAATAGTCAATCTGTTTAGTATATACCATTTTTTTTAGTCACAGAACTAGTCAGTAGCTATTTCCCAACTTTTTTTAGTCACAGAATTATTCAGTAACTAGTTCCATGCTTTTTTTTTTAGTCACAGAGCTAGTTAGTAACTATTTCTCATTTTTTTTTTAGTCACAGGACTAGATAGTTGGTTAGACTTTAATGTAAGAAACAGCTTTTACATCATTTATAAGATCAAAAAAATGTTTTCTTCACAGCTGATGTACTAGGGTGAGGGAGTGGATGGTTAAAGACTATCCGAAGTCTCTACAGTTAATAATTTCTTCCAAGTTCAAAGATATATTATTTTGAGATTATTCCTTTCAGTACATAGACCTATCTTAGTGAATCTTTCAATTAAAACAAAAAAAAGTAATCAGTAGTTAATTAAACGAAAGTCTTTAATGGCATACTGTGGTTTGACTTATGCCCAAAATAAATTGAATTTAAATGAAATGATTTAAGCATTCAAATAAAACACCGTTTTGATCCTTTAAAAAAAATTCAACCGCTTGTCTTTCACTACATTGCATTAAACTACAGTATAAACAAACCTGTAGGTAAATACTAATAGAAAATCAAAAATAAATAAATAAATAAAACGTATAATTATGATTTAAAAAACAAACAATTATAGGTTGGAATATCAACATAAATGATTTGTATAAATATGTACAATGAGTTGTTATGTTGACATCTCTGTACATGTATTCTATATTTTTTTATACATATAATGATAATCAATTCTACCTATTTACAAGAATCTACCAATCAGAACAATTCTTTTTGTTTTGCTTAATTATTGCATTTTCACCATTACACAAATATATATTGGACTGGATAAGATGTAGTAGATAGTTTATTGAAAATGGGAAATCGAATACTGGTACTCACTAATGTGGTACTCATTCATCAAATACTGGTACAAGTATCTCACTAATGTGGTACTCATTCATCAAATACTGGTACAAGTATCTCACTATGTAATCGGACAAACCATGAGAAACCCAGTCTTTGATTCTATTCCTAAAATTATACAAAGGTTACTGATTACTATTACATATATTATTATTATTACTTTTCGTAATCGGTGCTTTTTATCTAGAAAAGTTCATTTTAATTTGATACTTGATAAGACAAAACAAAAACAATCAACAACTATATACTTAAATATCATTTGTACATCTTCTATTAATCTGAATGACATCTTCTATTAATCTGAATGACATCTTCTATTAATCTGAATGACATCTTCTATTAATCTGAATGACATCTATTAATCTGAATGACATCTTCTATTAATATGAATGACATCTTCTATTAATCTGAATGACATCTTCTATTAATCTGAATGACATATTCTATTAATCTGAATGACATCTTCTATTAATCTGAATGACATCTTCTATTAATCTGAATGACATCTTCTATTAATCTGAATGACATCTTCTATTAATCTGAATGACATATTAATCCGAATGACATCTTCTATTAATCTGAATGGCATCTTCTATTAATATGAATGACATCTTCTATTAATCTGAATGACATCTTCTATTAATATGAATGACTTTGTTGTGCGCATGGACTAAACAGACACAAAATTATAAATATTGTTTTTAAAAAAATAATTGAAACACACACATTCTGCATTCTATATAATCTGCATAGCACTAACTAGATTTAGGAATAAGGAAGAAATGTGGGGCAATTCATTTTGAGGTAAATCATTGATATGTGGAAGTTAAAAAAAGAAGAATTAAACACATTTAAATAAAAATTACAATTGATGTATTAATAACAACAGAGATGTTCATAAACCCATCAACAGTCACACGTATCACGTCATAGTGATAGTTTGGCTGCTAACACAAAGGGAAAAAACTCTACTACATTCGGTTATCTACACAAATGATACCCCCTTATCCGAGTTCCATGCCAATTTTTTTCTGATATTTCAGGAATATGCAAGGGGTCGATCCGTTCTATAGTCCCAACAAACTACAACAAACAATTCAATGTTAAGGCCAAATTTGGAATCATTGAATCGAGAAATCAAACACTAAACTTCATATATGAGGCCAAATTTAGAATTACTGAATCGAGCAACCAAATGTAGCAACCCAAATATAGCAGCGCAAATGTTGCAAACCAAATGTAGCAACAAAAATGTAGCAACCCGAATGTAGCAGCCAAGATATATCAACCAAAACGTGGCAACCCAAATATAGCAACCCAAGTGTATCAACCCAAATGTATCAACCCAAATGTTTCAACCCAGAAGTAGCAACCAAAATGTAGCAACCCAAATATAGCAGCGCAAATGTTGCAAGCCAAATGTAGCAACAAAAATGTAGCAACCCGAATGCAGCAGCCAAGATGTATCAACCAAAATGTGGCAACCCAAATGGAGCAGCCCAAATGGAGCAACTCTGATGTAGCAACCTAAACGTAGCGACCCAGATGTAGCAATTGTGCCCCAAAGCTCAAAAAGTCTGCCCATACCTGCCCCATGGACTTGAGATTCAAAGTTTGGTTCGAATCCTGTCAAATTTTCTCACAATTTATTTTGATCGGATTTTTGAGTAGTTCGAGTTTTTTAGTCGTTCGGATATGGAGGTATCATTCCAATTATAAACGGATAAACAAAAATAAAGACAATGTGTAGCCACTATAGTCTGAATCAAAGGTGTCGTTCAATAGGAGTTTGGTTTATTTAGTGCAAACTGACACAACGGTAATTAAATAAATACATTGCTCGTGACAATTTTATTTTCTAATCTCTTTATCCAATCAGAGAAACTATTTAGTTTTTTTAATTAAAACATGATGAAAAAAAAATCTTAGGAAGAGAAACGACGTAATTCATAAGTTTCCAAAATTAGTCTAATGCCTAGCATCCCATTCTTTCTGTATTTAAAAAAAATAATAATATTCAAATTATAAAAACCATTTGGTTGCTCGATGACTGCGCTTTGTGAAAGTTTTAATTTACATTGTGCAATAATATTTGCATAATTCATTGAAATAACTTGAAGACAAAACTGTGACAAACTTTAGATTTCATTCAGCTACATCACGTGACTACCATATATAGTAGCGGCCGGCACTACTTCACAACTTGTTTCAATTCTATTTTACTAACTCTTGATTCTCTCACACACATTTTATTTTTAAATCATAATATCAATTATGTCATTAACTGAATGCAAATTTGTGTTCGAATAAACTAATACATTTTCTTCGTCGACTTATCGCACAACCCATCAATTCTTCAAAATACCTCCATTAGCACAGGTCTGGAAACGCTTATCATATTTTGTTATGAAATCAATATATTTAATGAATGCGTTCACACAACACACTGACAGTTACTGTTAAAAATGGTTTGATGTTTTAAAATGTTGTCTCCATTGCAAGTTGTCCGCCCCTTGCAATGTTTTCTCCTGCAGTGTTTTGAAATCCGTGACACTGAGCAAAGTAAATGTAATAATCAATACACATGAGCCCAATCTTCTTACTAAAAAATAATTCACTATTTCTTTCTATAAAATTAAAATAAGCTTATAAAAAACACTAACCTTTTTTTTTTTTTTAAATTATTTCAAAAGGAAAACATCTATATCTTTTGTTCCCCCGTTAAAGCTTAATAATCTTTGCACACAAAACTAATATTTTAAACAGAATTAGTCTCTCAAGTGACATTGGTTTCAAACTTTAACCTACTACTTTCAATCTAAATTTATTCATGTCCTGAACATACAGCTTTCATCGTCACCCGTTTATGAAACGCTCTGCTATTATAGTGAAGACAACACTAATTTCTTTTTATCTCTCATAATGAAACACCAATATAAATGATGTAATATTTACATATAAATACAACAATCACTCTAAAATAGAGTTCTCACCTTTGCTTGTGAACCACAGACTGTGACATTGACATTTGTTTAATATAATCTTATAATACATTATTAAAATTTCTTACGGTGAACATATTGAACTATGCCTCATCGATAGTTGGTTACAATAAATAATCAGCCACAAACTTGCAAATAAAGTTTTCAATTTTCATACAAGTTTATTTTGTGTATAAAATAAAGAGGAAAATAAATTCCAACAGAGATCTTCAATTAATTTCTCTCAAGGCAGGTCTGTACATGTCGTTGAAGTGTATAGCAGTCAAGAGTGAAGCAATATACAGCTCAGCTCATTACTAACATATCAAGTCTGGTGTTGAAGTAGCAGAAACATTCCACAATTTTATTGATTTATTTTGGTCATAGACTGTTTGAAAAGGTCATTATAAAAACAAAAGTTGAGGATCACTATATAAGCTGCTCACATGTGTGCTGAATATCAGACTTATCAGAAAGATGACACAATTGGCAGCAGTTCTCACATCATATTATTAATACAACATCAGAGCAGTTGGCAGAGGAATGAGCGAGGTGTTGATGAAGGATCACAAGTTGGTAAGGAAACCATTATGACAGCGATGTGTCCTGGTGTAACAAGTGGAGAGCTTGACCGAACAAAAAAAAAAGATAACATTATCATACTTTACTTTCATCTTACATTATCATACTTTACTTTCATCTTACATTATCATACTGTACTTTCATCTTACATTATCATACTTTACTTTCATCTTCTTCAGGGCCGGATCTCTTTCTTGAGTCATTTCTTTCTTTCTTGAAGACGCCCCTGTCTCCGCTCCCTCCCCTTTCCCTTTCAATCTTCTTCCCACCACACACGCCCCCTCCCACCTCAACGTCTCTCTCCATAATGATCGTCCCGCTGGCGGGCAGCATCATCACCGCGTTAGACGGGTAGTGGGCGTTAGGGACGCTGCCCTGTGGGCTGACGCTGTTGGCTGGCTTGGGTTTGGGCTGTGGCTTGAGGCACTGGACGGGAGTTGAGCGTTTTCCCCTGGATGTTGGCCAGGGCCTGTACGACGTTGCAAAGAGCCTTCTGGTTCTCTGCCATCAGGCGCCTGATGAACTCCACGTCATCCTGGAGGCGATTCGTCTCTTTGTGGTTTGCCTGCAACTGCTGTAGTCGCATATCAAGCAGTTTCTGAGACCTGTTGAAATAGACGGAATGAAGCTGAATGTATGGCAGACATTTCAATCAAAGTATGAAGAATTACATGGTTTAAAAACGAATAAAATTATGTGACTTCAGCCCAGGCTAGTTGATCTGTCTATAGTAGTGAGGTGGTAGTAGGCAACAGGATAGTTGATCTTTCCATAACAGCATCTCTGACTGCTGCACATTTATATATGCTACTGAAGATGTGAGCTGCTAAACCTCTACCTTTCGATATGTTTACTAAAAGAGATAATTTAAAACTAAACAATAACAAACAAATATATCCCGAATTGGTAGTTATAAAAGCCTATTCAGTATGTATTGTTTCCAATCAACTCAATCTTCCAATAAAAGAGATCACTTGCTTATAATACATTATAATCATTTCTTTATTAAATAAAAATAACTTTTTCTTTATAAATAAGATTAAGAGATTTATAAAATAAAAACAATCATCTTAAATGTTTCTTTGCCATATTGCGTAATTTCATTTTTCTCAAACCCAAGTAAAACGTCTCAATAGTCTCGAAATGTTTTTCGTTTTATGGCCTCTATGGATATGACCTTGTGTGTAGGCGGGTGGGGGGGAGGGGTTAGGTACTGGTGCCTTGATGTCACCTGATGAGAGTTGGGTGACTTTGGTCATTGGTGTCACTGAATGTTATGTTGAGCAAGTCATTATAATAAGGGAAAAAGGTTGTGGTCCATGAAAATTTATGGTGGTAGCAATCAAATTACATTTTAGAGAAATACTTAAAAATAATATTTTTGTTGATTGATGAAACAAATTCGAATCAACCGTTTGATGAGTATTCAACAAACTGAGGTAGAGATATATTCATAGAGTTTTAAAACGTCGACCGTATTACAGCTGAGTATTATTCATTTTATTGGAATCATTCTATTAAGTAATTTATTGATCTTCATGAAGCTCATCAGACATCACGAATCAAAAGAGAATATTTTTTCACTATAAACATTCGTTTGTTCTTCTTTTATTTCGGTTTCTGAAAATGACCAGTCTTGGAATCAATCAATTTATCGTTGAATAATTTTCATTTGATTGGATCATGTCTCACTAAAACTGAATTTGACTTATGAGTGAGGCAATTTTTTTTTTTAAAAAACTAATCTATTACCTCTGTATTGCATCAAGTTGAGGTATAGCTAATGTAGTTGCGATAGGTAGATTGGAAGCTGAAGATCGTCTGTTATGGGGCCTGGAGCCACCTTTCCTCCTTGTAGATCTGTAATCTGTAATTGGAACAGCCAGGAGTAAAACAAATATAGAAATGAATGACCTATACCAAACTCAATATTACAACACTTTCATTATTTTTTAATCTTCACTTATAAACAATTACATAATTGTTATTGCTTATAAGTGAAGATTAAAAAAAACAAATTTTAAAACATTTTGTGCAGCAATGTTTACAAATATAATGATCTAACAGTAATACAGCACTGTTTACTAATGTAATGAGCTAACAGCAATATAATAGTGTATACTCATTTAGTGAGCTAACAGCAATACAGCACTGTTTACTAATGAAATGAACTAACAACAATACAGTAACGTATACTCATTTAGTGAGCTAACAGCAATACATCATTGTTCACTAATGTAATGAACTAACAGCAATACAGCACTGTTTATGAATGTAATGAACTAACAGCAGTAGAGCAGTGTATACTCATTCAGTGAGCTAACAGCAGTACAGCACTGTTTACTAATGTAATGAACTAACAACAATACAGTAGTGTATACTCATTTAGTGAGCTAAAAGCAATACAGCAGTCTATTCATATGTTATGAACCAACAAAAAAACAACAGATATATGTTGAATTGATATGTTTGAAGAAATTGTAATAATCTATGTCTATAATCTTGGAAATGATTCAATAATTATACAGAATGTAAATATATTTGAAAGATATCATCTACTATCAAAATCTCAATATATTTGAGAGATATCATCTATCAAAATCTCAATATATTTGAAAGATATCATCTACTATCAAAATCTCAATATATTTGAAAGATATCATCTATCAAAATCTCAATATATTTGAAAGATATCATCTACTATCAAAAACTCAATATAAACTCTAAAAGTTTTCGTAAACACTAAAACCATAACAACAATGACAAAGAACCCAAAAACGTCTCCCAAATACGTCACATCCTACTCACGTGACTTGTAATCATCCTCCTCCTCTGGGATGGGCGGGGTTGCAAATGGTATTCTGCTGGGAGTCTCAGGTATAGGCGGAGGTGGGCCATCTGGAATGGTGGGGTCCCAGATTTCCACTTCCTCGGCTCTGACGTTACCATGAGCATCTTTAGCTAAAAAACAATAATTAAACACATTCATCATCATTATTGCGCAATATCACCTGTGTCTCTATTGTATCTGTTAAGCACTATAACAGCCATTTTTTTTAGTTAACGCTGAAAAATGTTACCCAACAAATAATAATAAAAAAAAAAGTAAAAACACAGAGGTGCTCAGATTTGAGTCCCAACTATTTGGTAAAACTAGAGAAGCAGCAGAGCCTAAGAGACTTGTGTATTTAACAATCCGATACTTAACTGGAGATTCATTTTCGCCTGGGTCCCAGATGAGTGATTAGCTCACCTTAACTTGAACAGGCCTCTGCCAGACTATGGGTCTAAGCAATAGAATATCTCTTTTGAACTTGTAAACTCATGTTGATGAGCGAGTGTGTGTGTGTGAATGTGTGTATGTGTATGAGTGGAAAGGGGGGGGAATCAGAAAATAAGTTTTGTAACTAAAATTTATATCTGATAACCGTATAATAATAAAAAAAAAAGCCTCTGTAGGAAAGCCCTTTAAAAGTGATGGGGTCATGGGCGTTGCTAGGAATTTTTCCGGGGGGGGGGGGCAAAAATTTTCAGGCGGGGGGGGGGCAAATAACAACTTTATGACACTTTTTTTAAATGTAAGGGGGAGGGGGTGGCAAATACTCCGCCTTGCCCTCCCATGAATACGCCCATGGATGGGGTTCCCCCGAAGGGTTCTGCATTTTGATAAAATGTTTGCGACTTACATTAGTCAACAACAACAGTGTGATTATGTTAATAACTTCAGTGAATTCTATAACTCACCGATTTCTTTTTCATCTTTTGCCCTCTCCAGTTTGAAGAGGTATCTTTTCACCAGCCTATGCATTATGTCAGAGTAGGATGTTTCATCGGGTTTCAGCTCCAAGTTTTTACAAACTGTTTCACGACGTTTCTAATTATAGAAACAAGAGGTAAAGGAAAGATTTTATTGCCTGATCATTGATTGACACTTGTGTATGTTTTTTTCATTGAAATGATTATTTTAGCACCAGAGGCTGTACTTAAAATATAAAATGTGTAAATATAGTATTAACTTAACAGTTTTAGATAAAATTAGCATAAGTCAATTAAAAAAAAATATAAAAAGTAATAACATAAACAGTATTGAACCATATCTTACAAAAACAAGATGATTCTAAACTTTAATAAAAACAATTAAAATGTCAGAGTATAAAGTACAGCTATTTATCTATCTATATTAGCAATTAATCTATCAAATGTAAACATTCCCTAACCTATATTAGCAATTAATCTATCAAATGTAAACCTTCCCTAACCTATATTAGCAATTAATCTATCAAATGTAAACCTTCCCTAACCTATATTAGCAATTAATCTATCAAATGTAAACCTTCCCTAACCTACATTAGCACTTAAACTATAACTTAAGAGCTATTTTTAGGTTATATTATCTCTTTAAAAACGAAACGTAATGTTTTGGTACTCTATTCTGGTTAATATACTACAAAATGTAAAATTATTCTTATAGTATTTTTGGAGTTCAATTATACGCTAAAGCACTTTGCTTGTACTAAATTGACGTCTCTGTACAACAGAATGTTAGATGTTTCTGTTTGTGTAAGATGATGACGTCTACCCACTGGGTAGATGTTTCCACGGCGCCACGGTCAACACAATGTAGCGCCTATGAAACACCTCTCCAGTTTGGTAAACTATGTTTCACACAAATCTCAACACATGGTCCGCACAATGTAGCGCCTATGAAACACCTCTCCAGTTTGGTAAACTATGTTTCACACAAATCTGCACACATGGTCCGCACAATATAGCGCCTATGAAACACCTCTCCAGTTTGGTAAACTATGTTTCACACAAATCTCCACACATGGTCCGCTCAATGTAGCGCCTATGAAACACCTCTCCAGTTTCATAAACTATGTTTCACACAAATCTCCACACATGGTCCGCACAATGTAGCGCCTATGAAACACCTCTCCAGTTTGGTAAACTATTTTTCACATAAATCTCCACACATGGTCCGCACATGGTAGATCCAGTTTGGAAAAGTAAGTTTCACACAAATCTCCACACATGGTCTGCACATGGTAGATCCAGTTTGGAAAAGTAAGTTTCACACAAATCTCAATGCACGTTATGTACACTTTTTGGTCAACATTTGTTAACAGTCTCATTATTTTTTGGCAATTTTTTTTTAACATAGATTGTATGTTTTGGGTTGTTTTTATGGTGAATTATTTGCTTAAGCAAACCCTCCTTCCCTTTGGGCATCTATTTGATGCTAAGTAAATATTTCTACAAAATGATAATTCGCTGATTTGGTCATTTTAATGTCAGCTTTAAAAATTGCTAATTTTACTTTAAAAAAAAAGACACCTGCTTAATGACACATAGGTCAAAAATAGATAAGACCTCCCTGATAAGTGTCAGAGATTTACTTCGGTGTCATCTTAAGTTCACCCACATTAACATTGGCTGAGGGGGAGGAAGGAGTAAACGGACATTATACTTGGGGACACAACAGTGCCGTAGCGAGCTTAACTCGTTCCCGGTGCATAATACCTTTTTAATACCTTTTTAGCGCTTCCCACATTAGAAAAACCATGTAATATTATATGTAACATATACCATTTGGCGCCCCTTTGTGAGTAGCGCCCTGGACATGATGGGTGTTGGTGGTTAACTATAGTAAATGACTTTTTTATTTTGCTTTTTAATATTTAAATATTATATATTGTATATAATGTCTATTTAAATGATTATATTATGTTTATATTTTATGTTTGATTAAAGAAAAACAAACCACTACTTTTACTAAGCCTATCAATAGAATTGTTAGGTTGCCAAATAGAATAGTATGAAGAAGTATTAATTACAAGTTAAATCAAAACATGTATTCAGCCGCATATATATGTAAGCAGAGAACAAAAGCATTGAAACTAATAATAACGAATAGTTTAAGGTTTGTAGAATATTGTCTAAAAATACTTTCAAAAATGTAACAGATTTCAAAAACGTTCTGTGTATAAACAATAGTTTTATAGATAAGGAATAAACTCAGGTACCTTTCACAGTACTAGTGTAGGTATTATGCTTGATTTAACTAGTGGAATAATACATTTTTTTGCGGTTTCCCAAAGTATTATGAGTAATTTCCCATTTGAAGCGGTTTAAGCCAGAATAACCTAACTCAATTTAGTAACTCCATAAAGTAAAGTAAGTTAAAGAGCTATAGGAGAACAAACAAATGTTTCTTTATCCATAGCATAATAATGGATAGCACAACGCCCAATTTCTTCATATGTTTATATATATATATATATATATATATATATATATATATATATATATATATATATATATATATATTCACTATACGTTTTAGGTAATACTAGTTTAAGATAAAATGTGGGTTAGATTAGTCTGGCTTAAAACATTTTATTTTAGTCAAATGTTAGTCCGACGCATTAGTGGATTCTACACACAGATACGATGGACACAAGAGATCCACAGTTAAAATACAACATTTCGCCATGTGCGATTATATTGTTTATTTAGAACACTACAGAGGCGTACCCACATGTTGCAGTGAACTTTTATACATAACGAAATAATCTTTTTTCTCAACCAGACTTTCGATTGTCGTTAATTTGAAGCAACAGTTTACTATGGATGCAAACACTTGATTCCCAGCTAAGGGGAAGGAACTCTACCACAACACCAACAAACCATGTCAACATTACGGTAAGCAACTAAAAGGCAAAACACCATCATGAAATATTCTTTAAAAAGAAAACAATAATTTGTCAATAATAATAATAATAAAAATAATAAAAAGTGAAGTGACAATAGAGTTAAAAGGCCAAAACATCCTGGAGCGTGCTGAACGAGAATATAGTCATGACACACGAAGCTGAGGGGTTGTTGGGGGAAGTCCACACTCACTCTCCCTAACCGTCATAAATAGGGCTACCTTGAGAAACGTCTGTCGCCGATGACGTCCCGGCTCCATTACCTCAGAACTAGGGTGGAACGTTTCCTTGATGGCCTGCCAGAAGTACACGAATGACTTGGGGGTCGGGATCATGTTGAATGGGACTGGCAGCGTGCTGCCGTCGTCCATGTAGTTCAGCCAGAGTTTGGTGCGGGCGAACTTCCACTCCACGTCACAGTCAGTCTGGGGATAGAAGAATATTTTGGTTTAAAGAGAGGCTGGGCCTTAGCGGGGCCTAGGGCGAGTGTTTAGAGTGGAGCTGAAAGGGAGTGTCCATTACAGGACCTAAAGAGAGTGTTATGTACAGGGGCCTTGGGGAGGGGGGTATTATTTGCAGGACCTCGTGCAAGAGTCTGGACTAAACGTTGAGTTTTTTTTTATAGTTAGGTAAAAAAAATCCCCAAGCGCGGGGGGCCCTTCAGAGTGCGGGGGCCCGGGGCTTTGACCTCATTTGCCAGTACCCTTACAGCCGTTCTGGGTTAATTAGCTGAATAGTTCTGTGCAGATTAGGAAGAATATCTGAATTGATTTAAACTTAACATATTTTAGATCAGAAGAATATCTGGGTTGATTTAAACTTAACATATCAGGAGAATGGTCGCCGTAGTCATAAACTAACTGTGATCGCCGTAGTCAGATAACTAACTGTTTGTTGTCGTAGTCATAAACTAACTGTGATCGTTGTAGTCAAACAGTTAACTGTTTGTTGTCGTAGTCAGATAACTGTTTGTTGTCGTAGTCAGACAGCTAACTGTTTGTTGTCTTAGTCAAACAACTAATTGTTGTCGCCGTAAACTAAATGAAAGGTGTGAACTGCTTTTGATCTTATTTTACCTGAATATCTTCAAACGAATGTGACATCATAGCGATCAGCATGTTGATCAGGACAATGATGATGACCACGTGGTAGATTCCAAACAAATACATACCAACGGTCTCCACTAGTGACGTACTGTTGGCCATCTGCGGGCTGTCTGGGGTGTACGTGCTAGCTATGTACGGGACACAAGGAGAGTGAGAAGATCTCAAGTTTTGGAAGAGTTTATATCACTAAGTAAATTTTATAGTAAATATAGCCAGTTAGTTTTACTGTATTAGAAAATGGATTCTTTGACTACAGTTAATCAGTAGTTGACCTGTAGATTTATTATTGGAAACTTTAATTTTTTAAGGTTCTTTTTAAATTAGCGGGGGAAGGATTTAGAAAAAAGATGTATATATATATATATATATATATATATATATATATATATATATATATATATATATATATATATATCAATCTTTTTGAGACAATTTTGAATTTTAATTTAACTCTATTTTTATCTACATCAGATGGTATCATTTTTATTTGACAATTTTAATTGGTTAATTTTGATTATCGCGTCTTGATCCACCTTTACTCCTTCCAAATTATAATAAATTATTAAAAAATTATAATAAATTATAATATATACAAGGCCGTAGCCAGGATTTTCTTTTGGGGGGGGGGGTGGCTGTGCGGTTTGGGGGGGGGGCTGTACGGAGAGTTTTATATAAGAAAAAATTGAAACACAATGATAAAGAAGTATATTTTATAATAGAATTAAATTTTTAGAATTAATTTGGGGAGGGGGGGCTGTGCAGCCCCCTAGCCACCGTGTCTACGGCCTTGAATATATTATATATATATATATAATGTGCGCTATATTTCAGGCGCCATTTATGACCTATATAAATAGTAAAAATGAGAAATTTGGGGAAAATAAACAGTTAATAGAAAAAAATCGATTTTAACAAAACTATCATTGAACAGTCATAGAACAGTCATAGAACAGTCATAATTATTTTCTCTCACACCAAAGTAAAATATTTGAACTCTGTAACTGGGCGACATTTATTCAGAATTTTAGTCGCTTTTCACTAGGCGATAACACTTGTGATCAAAGTTCGTTACGCGTATAATTTTTCTATTTTGAGTTTTAATAAAATATTTGCAAATTTAGCATTCTATTTGGTTAATAATTTCTAATCCTTAAATCCAGTCAGTTTTCTATTGAAATTTTCAGTAATGTGTATCCAAAAATCTGATTTTTTTTCCCTCTTCAAATCATTGATCTTGTGTTAATTTATTCAAGTTCGACTCGATCAGAATGGGAATAGTATGATTGTGTAATGTTTTGTCAACAAATTTTCACTTGGTGAGATGTCTTTCTTTAATCTACACCCCCTTCCCCCCCCCCCCAACTGTTGCCCAGTCCTTATACCTTACAATATGCTCTGCAAATTGATGTGTATTTTATTTTAAAATTTCAAAATCCATCCCTCATGGAGATTTTTATTGGTTAATCACATCAATAACTTTACAATGAATAACTGTAAACTATCCTAAAGTAGGTCATGCAGTCACTACTACATGACTGGAGTACATTAATCTACATTCATTATGACGTGTTTAGTATAACGATCAAGTTTTTTTCAACAGGCTAAAGGTTAAAGGCTATAATTTTTTAAGTAATGGATAATTAGGATGTCAATAAACAAACAAGAACAATTGTTCACACTGCGTGGGTTGCGACTCACTAATGGATGGCAAACTGACTTTAGAATTGTTTTTTGAACTTTTTTTTTTTTGTGTTTTTTTTTTCTTCGCGAAAACCAAAAAGAGTTATCTTATTCGGTCGCGAAACTGACAAAATTGAAAACCAATGTACTAGGAGTTTCCTATGTATCGAGATATAAAGTACATTTGATCTTACAAATATATAGGCTATATGGAAGGAACAAGATGCCAATATGTTATGCAAAAAAAAAAGAAAGTTAAACTAGAGTGTGCCGTGTGCCTTAAAAACAAAAGTAGGTCAGTAAGAGAGCAACTTTTAACATTTGGAGTGCAAGATGCTATGCAACAAATAACACTTACATTTAAATTTAATGAATACAGCTGTGACAAACCTCACTCCATTAATAAAAATAAAAGGTTTAAATAAAAGTAGGCTATACTATTGGCTACAATTTTTCACCAGAATACATGTCTACCGATTTATTGTGAGTATATCCGTACAAGTGTACTTTTATTAACATTTTAGCATCCATTGTGTACACAGATATGCTGTGGAAATGTGCAATCTAGGAGGACGTTGCACTATAGTTGAGAAGTATGTACACCGAGTTGCACCCAAAGTAGTTTTATAATGAAACCTCATTCCATGTCATGCTTTACTCTACTAAACACATGCACTGTGATACCTGGGGCACAAGTAGAGATTTCAAGAGCCTCAAAACATGCAACCTCGGAAAACCAACTTGGGCAGGCTCAGAAAACCTACTCGGGCAACCTCGGAAAACCTACTTTGGCAAGCTGAGAAAACCTTCTCGGGCAACCTCGGAAAACCTACTCGAGCAACCTCGGAAGACCCACTCAAAAAGCTATAAGAATTCCGATACCGAGTTGAATAAGAACACAATACTCTCAGAAATTTGCAAATTAGTGTATTTATTTATTTCTGAGAAGTTGAAAAAATGTAGGTTAGTTTAACAAAATCTAAAGAAAACGTTAGAAGTACATTAAAATATACTGATAGATACACACAGATAGAACATGGGATAAAGCTAAAAGCCATGCATAAAATAAATCAGCCAAATCTTGAGCCCCCCCCCCCCCCCAGAGCAACAATAATCAAAACTCAAAAGAGTTTCATGCGTCCATTGACGGTTCTTTGGTTTTTTCCAGTAGTGATTAAACTTTTTTTACACTAGATTTTATAACGATAGTATTTATAGTTGTAAATATTAGCTCTGTGATACAGTGACCCCCCCACCCCCATAATAAAATAATTCCGTGGATAGAGATGATGAAATACATTTTACTGCATTAGCATAATTCTCAATTATTTTTTTTTTAATGCGAAAATAAATGCATAACAATATTTTAAATTCATTCTATTACTAACTTGTGTTTCCCCTTGTTAGACAAAAGTAAAATAACAATAGCTGGACTAAGTAGAACGTGCAGGAGGGGAGTGAGAGAGGGGGGGTGGTGATGGTTCTAATTGGTTACTGAAGGGGGGGTCGGGGTGTGTGGGTGGTGGAGGGAGGGAGGGAGGGAGGGGGAGCTCGCTAACATGATCTACCTGTGCTATTGATCAGTTTACTGGTGAATGGTCCGTCAGCACAGTAGATGAGGCTCTTGTCCCCGTCCAGTGTCATGCACCGCACTGTTAGAGAGGGTGTGCAACAGTGAGAGACAGCAGGCAAATACAAAGAGGAGACAATTGATGAAGATGTTACAAGAAGTGATTTAATTTTCACTATTCATTCCCTTGCATTATAGAAAACTACCCCCTCCCCATTCGCTGACTCATGGTGTTATTAATATTTATATTACGTTTAGGCATTGTGTGTGTGTGTGTATGTGTGTAAGTAAGTCAGTAAGAAACTAAGAAATCAAAAGTATAGTAAAGAGTTTACGATACAAGCAGTGGCGGACTGGCCATTAAGGCAACATGTCCAGTGTCCAGTGGTCCCCATTGACCAGTAAACTTTGTGGGCCCCCCCACACATTTGAATTTATCTATTAACAAAATCAAATTTTAGCATCATGTAGTGGGCCCTAGATGGCAACAGATATTTAAAGACACAGTCTACCACTGAATGCAAGTTTCGTTTATTATACACCAACTCCACGTCTGAGGTTTACGATCAAGTATCAACACATAATGAGAGGCAATTCAAATTAGTAAAATTTGAAAACAAAAGTGTTAATTGTTACGCCCTACATTATTTTACAATATGCTAGTTAAGCTTTCATCACTCAGTGGACAATACCTCGTATCGAACCTCTCCCACCCGCAGTAAAAATATGGTGTATTTTCAAGCAATTTGTTTTCCAAACTGACCAAGAATGGACTTCAATGGAAAAAAAAACCATTATCTCAAACCCCTCTTAAGTTTACTTGTTAAGTTCGGACTTTTGTACATTCAATTCAATTTAAAGATCTCAATTTGAAACAAACACTTTTTTTAACATACAGAAAATGCATTGCTCTGACATCAGTACCGACAAATATAAACTTTAGTATTCATATACACGTTTGTTAATGTTATGATAACATTTATATCAATAGCTTTATTATTTTAACTTTAAAAAAAACTTCTAATGAAATTGTTAGTTTTAATTTTTTTTTTTTGGTTATATTATAAACGAAATTAACTTGATATAAATATTAACACATTTCACTAAGAGGGGGACAGAACTCGAACATACTAAGACGATGATGAAGTTAAGTAGAGATAACTCACACATAATGAAAGAATAATAAAGTTAAGCAGTGCTGGCTTACCTCCGCTTGGTTTCGGATGAGTGATTATGATGTCATTAATGTTCGTGTGACCGAACATGGACCAGAATAGGCTGGAGAAAGTCTGCTGGAGGCTGATGAGGAAAAAAACGACAAATTTTAGTGTGTCATAGTGAATATTATGTAGCGGACATGGTGGAATAGACAAAATGTCGTGTGACAGACTTGATGTGATATGCAAAATGTTTCGGGACAGACTTTATGTATTAAACTAAATGACGCTTGATAGACTTGATGTAATAAACAGTGTCTCGTGACAGACTTGATGTAATAAACAGTGTCTCGTGACAGACTTGATGTAATAAACAGTGTCTCGTGACAGACTTGATGTAATAAACAGTGTCTAGTGACAGACTTGATGTAATAAACAGTGTCTCGTGACAGACTTGATGTAATAAACAGTGCTTCGTGACAGATTTGATGTAATAAACAGTGTTTCGTGACAGACTTGATGTAATAAACAGTGTCTCGTGACAGACTTGATGTAATAAACAGTGCTTCGTGACAGATTTGATGTAATAAACAGTGTTTCGTGACAGACTTGATGTAATAAACAGTGTCTCGTGGCAGACTTGATGCAATAAACAAAGTGTCTCGTGACAGACTTGATGTTATGTAATATATACACAAATTTCGCGTGATTTTCACAGATAAACAAAGTCCATTATAAATCATTCAGCTTTTAGTTGATTCAAACAGATTTAATATGTATAAACTGACAACTTTTTGTTTCACAACTCAAAGTACGGATAGTGTTATAGTCGTGATAAGACTAAAAAAAAGTATTTATACTATTAATGAACCACATATTACAGATCTGACAATGTAAATTAGAAATCTTCTAAATTATAGAACTCTAGTCCAAACTATTTCTCATTTTGAGAAAATGAATCTTTTGGTTGAAAAGAATATTAATAAAATGTATATACAATCAGATTGTCCGCACTGCAAAGTCTTTTTTTCACCAGAAAGAGATTAAATTGTATGTTATTTAAATTAGCTATTAATTTTATTGGCTTTAATATTTTTTTTTCATTTTTCCCCTAGTGTTCTTGAATATTTTCAAGTCATGTATTTCCGAAATAATATAAAAAAACATATCAGTACATGTGGTTACCAAGTTGAAAATTAGGGGGAGTTAACAAATAGTTATCAGTCCGAAAAGTGTTGTGAAAGAGTTAGTGAACTTACCCTTGGAATGCTTTGGCCGCATGGACTGCAACAATATTTCCATTGACCTCCATTTTGATTTTCTGGGCTCCGTAGTACCAATACAGATTATGCAAACCAACCATGAAGGCAAACAATACCTGAAGGATGACACAATTGAATCTCTATGACTAAAGGAAGCCAGTGGCGTCGATAGAGGGTTGCGAAGGGAGTGGGCTGCTGTGGGCAGCACCAGTGACACCATATGACTACAACAATATAAGGGTGTGACACCGAAATGAACAATTCTAAATGGCACATCAAAAAGAAGTAGGTCTAGTTGGGTTTTGTAACTGATCATAGTTAAATACATGAGCAGTAGATTGGTTTCATCAAATTGGGAGACGTTGTTTACAAACGCAGTTTTTATGAAAGTAATAAATACACAATTTCTGAGATACAATCAGTAATACTACAGTTTTTATCCACTTAAGTATTTTAAAGTAAATAAGTACAGGATATACATTTAAAAATAGAAAACCAGCGAAAAGCGTCCACTCAAGGACGCGAGTATTACAAGTGATTTACTTTTATAATAATAACGACATGTTTCTCTTCAATCGATGCATTGCTGTTAATCCAGTCGCTGCACTTCAAAACTCCATCCGAATGAGGCCCTGGATGGGTTTCTCGCAAGTGTATATTGGAAGCGAATGTTGATACTAAAGAGCTACTAATACTTTTCTATTTTATTGTGATGACAAGCTGCAAAACCTTCGCACATGTTTAAACTGGAATACTGTTGTATTAATTCTTTACTTTCGATTTAATACAGAACCCAAAATCGCTATTATTTTATTAGATTATCTACTCCATGGTACTCGTTTTAGTAGACGGTGTGACTGCTGATTGCTCACAAGAAATCCAGCATTGCTACATTGAATAGAAAATTTAAAAAAAAAACACTTATATTCTAACATAATCCTGTTCGATTTTCAAATAAGTTTTGTTATTAGCATTTTACTAATATAATAATGTACACCTTTCTCACTACCTGTGTGTCTGTATCTAAAAAAATGTCCCGAAAGATACTCAGTACTGTAAAATGTACCTTCCCACGACGACTCATATACTCATACAGTACTGTTAAATGAATTAGTACCATCCCACGACGACTCATGTACTCACACAGTACTGTAAAATGATGTAGTACCTTCCCACGACGACTCATGTACTCATACATTACTGTTAAATGATGTAGTACCTTCCCACGACGACTCATGTACTCATACCTTACTGTTAAATGATGTAGTACCTTCCCACGACTAGACATTAAGTACTCATACCGTACTGTTAAAAGATGTTGTACCTTCCCACGACAAGACATTGAGTACTCACCAGGGTAAATAGCACCATAAATCTAGTGATGTCTCCTATCATGCGGCCCAGAGAAATCTGCAGGGGCCCCAGGACTTCAAAGGCAGGCATCAGCTGGGTTGTCCTGGCGAAGCTGATGACGTTAGCGATGGCAAACAGGACGTCCGAGACGATTTCAGGGTCATACTCCTGCCATTTGAAGCGAGCTGTTGAGGGAGGGGGGAGAAATGAACAGTACAGAAAGAAAACGTTTTTAATGTATGGCTCATTCAGACATAAATTATACATTTTCACATGTCAATGTATGTTCAGACATAAACTATAAATTTTCACATGTCAATGTATGTTCAGACAGAAACTATAAATTTTCACATGTCAATGTATGTTCAGACAGAAACTATAAATTTTCACATGTCAATGTATGTTCAGACAGAAACTATAAATTTTCACATGTCAATGTATGTTCAGACATAAACTATAAATTTTCACAATGTAAATGTATGTTCAGACATAAGTTATACATTTTCACATGTCAATGTATGTTCAGACATAAACTATACATTTTCACATGTTAATGTATGTTCAGACATAAGTTATACATTTTCACATGTCAATGTATGTTCAGACATAAACTATACATTTTCACATGTCAATGTATGTTCAGACATAAACTATACATTTTCACAATGTCAATGTATGTTCAGACATAAGTTATACATTTTCACAATGTAAATGTATGTTCAGACATAAGTTATACATTTTCACATGTCAATGTATGTTCAGACATAAGTTATACATTTTCACATGTCAATGTATGTTCAGACATAAGTTATACATGTTCATATGTCAATGTATTTTTGTTTATACTTTATATAACACTTCAATTAACCTGTTCAACTTACAGGCTTCCATGAAATAATTTTTAGGTGAGTACCCCGATGATTTCACATCAGCAACAAAAATATCAAAATGATCGAAGTTTCCCTCGTTCAACAAGGAAACTGCAATCCCAGTGCCGTTAAAAAATCTGGAGAAACGGAACAAAATAAATTAGGTACATGACTGGTACATGCTGACTAATGAATGAAATAAAAGGTAACCAATCCTAGTTAAGACTTGACCATTCAGTGAATAGTATGAACATTTCATTATTCTGTAGTGCCATCACTGTAGACTAACTGTTTACTCAATAATGAAACAATGATTATACTAAAACTTATCAATGAAGTAATGACCATAAATAAACTTATGAATGAAAAGATAATTATAATTAATCTCACCAATGAAAAAACATTTCACAATTAAATTTATCAATGAAGTAATTATCACAGATAAACATATTAATGCAATAATGAATGAAGTAATTATCACAATAAAACTTATTAATAAAGTAATTAGCACAGAACTTATCAATGGATTACAGTAAATCCAAAAATAAAAAAAGTTGTTATATGTTATATCTCAGTTACCTGTCAGCTTCTGTTACTTTGTAATTGGTAAAAAATCTGAGTACATAGGACGACAGATACATGGACAGCACACCAAAGTCCATAATGTTGTAGTGGTCCATGATGTAGGACCTGGCCCCACAGCTGTAGATTTGTTTACATTCTATCCACAGTAAACCTGGACAGATGGACACACGTTTCAATAACATTGTTTTGAATTAGTTCGAAATAACACATACAGAGCAACGGACGTTTAGATTCAGTGGCGCAGTGGGGGGTGGGGGGGGGCAAGGGGGGCATCATGCCATGGGCGCTACTCATAAAGGGGCGCCAAATGGTATATTTTAAATATAATATTATTCGAAAAATGGGGGGGGGGGGCGGGCGCTAAAAAGGTGTTGTGCCCCGGGTGCGAGTGAAGCTTGCTACGCCACTGTTTAGATTACATTGTAATCATCATTAGTCACTTGACACGTTTCGTCCTTGGGGGTGGGGGGGGGGACACTGTCATGGAAAGGTACCTGAATCTTCCCATCTCAGCCATTCATGGTTATATCTGTAAGTAACTAGTAAAGTCCACTTAAGCCCCTAAGGGCTCATCGGGGCAGATGAAGTGTAGAATTCATCTGTTTGAGTATATATTTATATATAAATTTTCACAGTGTAAATGTATGTTAAGACATAAACCATACATTTTCACATGTCAATGTATGTTCAGACAGAAACTATACATATATACTAATATATAAATATATCTGCTAATTGTGGAGTTGACCATAACTTTTCACAGTGTTAAGTTCCATGCAGTAAGCACTGGAGATGTTGACAAGTTTGGTGCTGACTCCCATCAGGTCTACATCATCAGCAAAATGCAGGCTACATACGGGTCTTTCACCTATCGGTAAGGATATGTGATGGTTATGGAGTGTTTCGTGCATGTATGTGGTCAATAGGACTAGCGAATGTACACATCCCTGCCCAACACCTACAATTGACTGGAAGTACTCGCCCATTGTGATGCTTATGAACATGACACAACTTGTGTGGTTATAGAGAGCTTCGATGACTTGCATCAGTCCTTCCTGTATGTTGAAATCCATCAAGAGCTTAAATAGACTTTCATTCCAAACTGTGACACAATCTTTATTGAAACCAATGATATATATATATATATATATATATATATATATATATATATATATATATATATATATATCGCTGTTGTTTAAAGTGTTTCTCTATCATATGTACACAAAACACAATACAGAACTATGCTTACTTAGTACAAAGAACACATTACAGAACTATAGGTACTTAGTACAAAGAACACAATACAGAACTATAGGTACTTAGTACACGTAACACAATACAGAACTATGGTACCCTGAGGACAACACATAACTAACTATACGTACCTAGCACCCAGAAGACAATACAAATCTGTACATTTGTCATCAGAGTGTTGGCTGGACGAAGAGTTTCTTTCAACAAACTCTGGATCTTTTCCTCTTTAGATAAATGTACATAGATGGTACTGTTGAGATCTTCTGCCAAATGATAAATACTAGTACATTAATTAATATGTCATGTCTTTGTAGAATATATGGACATTTGTATATCTATCTATCTATCTATCTATCTATCTATCTATCTATCTATCTATCTATCTATCTATCTATCTATCTATCTATCTATCTATCTATCTATCTATCTATCTATCTATCTATCTATCTATCTATCTATCTATCTATCTATCTATCTATCTATCTATCTATCTATCTATCTATCTATCTATCTATCTATCTATCTATCTATCTATCTATCTATCTATATCTATCTATCTATCTATCTATATATCTATATATCTATATCTATCTATCTATCTATATATGCCTGCCTGTCATTTTGTCTTGTTTTTTTTCTAAAGGGTTCATTTTTTAAAAAATATATTTGTCTGTATTTCTACGTCTGACTGACAATACGACCATCTGTGTGTAAGATTAATGTAACTAGTCTATGGTCCTGTCTTTGTTCCACCTTCAGTCTATGTTCGTGTCTATGTTCCACCTTTAGTCTATGTTCCTGTGTATGTTCCACCTTCAGTCTATGTTCGTGTCTGTGTTCCAATTTTAGTCTATGTTCCTGTCTATGTTACACCTTCAATCTATGTTCGTGTCTATGTTCCACCTTTAGTCTATGTTCGTGTCTGTAAGACACTAACCTGATCTTGTAATGGCCACATTGGACTCTGTGATTCTGAAGGTAGCTGCAGCCAGCAGGATTAGAAAACACATGTGTGAGGTGGTATGTGTTATGAACTTTGTCACTGGGCAGCGCATAATGGCGCCAAACTGTCAACAGATTTAGTCAAAACATTCTATAATCAAGAACTGACACAATAACATCATACTATTATCAAGAACTGACACAATAACATCATACTATTATCAAGAACTGACACAATAACATCATACTATAATTAAGAACTGACACAATAACAATCTCTGACTTGGAGATTAACATATTACAAAAACTAGCCTACATATAAATCTACAATACTAACTTTGAGATTAACTTATTCTATAAACTAGCCTATGTATAAACCTACAATACTTAATATGAGATTAATTTATTACATAAACTAGCTCAGAATGTTTTGACATGTCTTATAAGTTACAGCTAAAAATGGCGCCCATCACTTTATTCACGAGATCTCATAATTTCTATAAATAATTATACATATATATATATATATATATATATATATATATATATATATACTAGGAATGACTTACCTTGCTGCCAGGTGCAATAATGTACAGGACACACATGAAAGGAATGGCAGGAAGGAACAGTAGCAGGTATAAAAATTGCATGAGACCATTTAACGACTGAAGAAAGCCCATCTCAGAGCCGTACCAGATTGAGGTCATGTGTTGTTGGCAGTTGGGGTGAGCAACGAACTGAACATAGGAGAAAAAAAAATAGTTACATTGTTAGCAATATCAGAAGTTGACAATACAACATTGTTTACATTGTACAAGTTATATCTGAAGTTGACAATACAACAGATACATTATTTACATTGTACAAGTTATATCTGAAGTTGACAATACAACAGATACATTATTTACATCGTACAAGTTATATCTGAAGTTGACAATACAACAGATACATTATTTACATTGTACAAGTTATATCTGAAGTTGACAATACACCAGATACATTATTTACATTGTACAAGTTATATCTGAAGTTGACAATGTATAACACAACAGAAATAAAATGTGTAGGCCCTATTGGCCATTGGATCACAAAACTTCAAATACTTGCTTAAACAAAATGTTGTTTGTTTACTAATTGTTTATTTTTAAGTTTAAAAACAAGTAAAGAGTTGTTTTTTTTCCCCGGTATTTTAAAAGGAATATAAAAATAACATCTAACAATATAACGACATAAAGCTATGTAGCCCACAAGAAGTTTTGTAAATTTTGGGCTAAACTCGAAGTGTTGATATGTAACTATTGTGATAGTGAGACATTGAATGCCAATGTTGCGATAGTGAAACATTGAATGCCAACGTAGCGATAGTGAAACATTGAATGCCAGTGTAACGATAGTGAAATGTTAAATGTGTTTGTAACACATCTTGAAAATAAATAATACCAATAGTGAAAGTGAACTGGTCATTAGTCACGTGGTACCTTCTTCTCCATGTATCTGATGGCCATTTTCAACCTGGCCAGCGGGTCCCTCTCCGTCCCCTCGTCACTTTCACTGAGTACAGCTTCAACTTCCTGAGTCCCTCTGCACAGATCCATCAGCTCACAGGCAAAGTTCATACACTGTTCTACCATGTTCAAGTACTCACTCTGTGGACACACAAATACACAGGCAAAGTTCAAACACTGTTCTACCATGTTCAAGTACTCACTCTGAGGACACACAAATACACAGGCAAAGTTCATACACTGTTCTACCATGTTCAAGTACTCACTCTGTGGACACACAAATACACAGGCAAAGTTCATACACTGTTCTACCATGTTCAAGTACTCACTCTGTGGACACACAAATACACAGGCAAAGTTCATACACTGTTCTACCATGTTCAAGTACTCACTCTGTGGACACACACACAAAATGTTACAAGAGTTAACTTTAATTTTAAGCTTTTTTTCTACGTATTACAGCTACACAACAAATTCTAATTGAATAACTGCAGCGTTTGTCAAACTCTTTTACATGACTACTACACCTCCCCCCCCCCTTTCAAGTTTAACCTATTCAGTACAAGTTCACAAAATGATGCATATATCTCTGAAGGAAGAGATGGGATGATGCCAGTTATAATAAAAGACTCCAACGATTTCTCCTTTTAATTCATATTAATTTCTAGACAAGCTTTTATTTTTGGGAATTCCCCCAACCATGTAACTTTGGGCCCATTTCTTGAGACACGCTGCATACCGCAATTAGAATTGTCCACAATTCAAATATTTATAGCAAGACACACGCAGTATATAATTAGTTTCGTTCAATTAAATAAAAATAATATTCTCGACTTAGTAATTATTAAAAAAAAATGTTGGCGACCCACTTCAAATCAACTCGCGACCCACTAGAGGTTCTCGACCTTAGGGAGCGATTGATCAAAATCATTCAGACATTTCTGACACAAGCAAGTAAACAAAATAAAATAAAAATGCAAACTGTCGATTACGAAAATTGTACTAAACCTAATTAAAAAAAAAAGTAACATAAAAATAACTATGATTTGTCTATTCACATTTTATGTTAAAGAACACTGACATGAATTCATCTTACTAGGACAAATATCTCATCTAGGATGACCGAAATAAAGGTTTCAAAAAAAAGAAAACATGACAAAATGACGTCATTGAAATCAGAGTGGAACATTCTACACCTATAGTTCTGAAGCCTTCTATTTATTTATTATGATACAAATACAATCTCTCGTCGTAGTCATAAGTCTAATATGTACAGAGGGGGAGAAAAAAAAAGTTGATAGATTTAATTTCGTCGACCCCGTGACCCCTCCGTCTAGACCCCTGGAAATATCCTAACCTCCACCAGGGGTATGCGTGCAGAGAGTTGAATAAGGCGTATGAAGTGTATTGTGTAGGCCAGTGCCGGACCATCCAGGGAAGCTGCATGCATTGGCTGGGATTTGGGTGTAATTGGAACAAGTGAGCTAACTGCATGTGAGGTTTAATCGTATCTAGGGGAGTTATGGCTATGGGTGTGTAGGTGTGGGGGGGGTGAGAGAAAAAAATGAGGGCGGGCGGGGGGGTGGCTGGGGGGTAGGAGGGTCGAAACCGTGTAATGTCGTAATGACCATGTCATTCGGGACAAAAACTGTTTATTTTTTTTTTGTACAGTTAAATATAGAAAACTTGTACATCAATAAATATTACCGCCCCTTGTAACACTGAAAAGCCAGTCACAGCGTTCGCCACATATGTAGCTTATTTTCGAATATTGATGATAACTTTGACAAACATTTGAATATTGATGATAACTTTGACAAATATTTGAATATTGATGATAACTTTGACAAACATTTGAATATTGATGATAACTTTGACAAACATTTGAATATTGATGATAACTTTGACAAACATTTGAATATTGATGATAACTTTGACAAACATATGAATATTGATGATAACTTTGACAAACATATGAATACTGGAAACTTTGACTTACATTTGAATACTGGTGATAACGTTACCATGTACTTGAATACCTATAACTATGACATTTACTAAAATACTGATAACATCGACATACACTTAAAATATAATAACATAGTCTAAAGAAAACCCATTCATATATATTGTGTTTCAATCAGTATCAGGTTTGGACGACTAAGTACATTTAAAGTTGTCAGCTAGGAAGTTATATGTTTGTTTTGTTCCAGTTATGTCTTAAATTAAAATTGTGCCACCCCTATGGGGCTGCCCCTCGGGTGTTGGGCACCTTTTGCACCATAGACGGCGCTTCTCTTGATAACATTGACATATATTTGAAAATTGAAAACATTGCTTATTTTCAAATACCGATAAATTGATATACACCTTAGTACTGATAGCATTAAGATATTCCTGAGTACTGATAGCATTAAGATATTCCTGAGTACTGATAGCATTAAGATATACCTGAGTACTGATGGCATCAATATATACCTGACTACTGATAGCATTAAGATATACCTTAGTACTGATAGCATTAAGATATTCCTGAGTACTGATAGCATTAAGATATTCCTGAGTACTGATAGCATTAAGATATACCTTAGTACTGATAGCATTAAGATATTCCTAATTACTGATAGCATTAAGATATTCCTGAGTACTGATAGCATTAAGATATACCTTAGTACTGATAGCATTAAGATATTCCTAAGTACTGATAGCATTAAGATATTCCTGAATACTGATAGCATTAAGATTTTCCTGAATACTGATAGCATTAAGATTTTCCTGAGTTCTGTTAGCATTAAGATATTCCTGAGTACTGTTAGCATTAAGATATTCCTGAGTACTGTTAGCATTAAGATATTCCTGAGTACTGATAGCATTAAGATATTCCTGAGTACTGATAGCATTTAAATATTCCTGAGTACGGTTAGCATTAAGATATTCCTGAGTACTGTTAGCATTAAGATATTCCTGACTGCTGATTACATTGATAATTGTTTCCAAAACAAGACACTCCGGTCACTCCGGTTAATCAACTGAAACTCTAGCATAATCAATATTCACGAAATTTCACAATGTTGATTTTACTTTCTTAAAAATGTAAATATAGAGTGGATCCAAATTTTCTTTCTAATTTGACTACATTGATTCATACTTAGTCTGTGTCAACTTAAGTTTACAATTGTCTACGTAGCATTGACTCCCAATTTTACGAAATTTGAAGTCACATTTTTTAATTACTGTTATTGTTACTTTATATTATTTTATCATTCTGTGTTTAAATATTTTTACGTCTCTGCAGTAACCCATTTCTTGAACCAAATTAAAAGTTCCATTTCATCGCTGTCCCATAAAAAGCAGACTAGATGAGTGGACAAATTGTTCAAGATATGACCGGAAATGAAAGACAATGGGCCAGAATTTTTACACCAGATGAACAGTGCAGCAGCTGCCATGATTGATGGGATGCCAGATTGGTGAGCACATGACAATGACTAGTTCTTGCTGGCCCATGCTGGTCTAACAGGTCACGTGAGTGGAAGTGGATGGGCGGGAGTCACATGATCCTCGGGGTCAATCAACACAAATGTCACAGTGTACTTTGGATGTGTCGGAGAGTTAGCAGTGAACTGGTGTGTTGAATTAACTGAAACAAGCTGATGTGTTGAATGAACTAATTATATGTTAGACAAAAAACTTAAGGGTCGTGGGAACTAATGGCACATTAGACAGAACTGGTGTGTCGAATCAACTGAAACATGCTGATGTGTTGAATGAACTAATTATATGTTAGAGAAAAACATAAGGTTTGTGGGAATTAATTTAATTTTGGACAAGGGTTGAATGAACTAATTAGATGCTGGAATAAGACTGATATGCTAATTTAACTAATTATATACATGAAACAATTGATGTGTTAAAAGAACTATTTATACCCTAGACAAACTGAAGCAATGAATGAACGAAATATATTTATGAAATAGCTAATTGGTTGAATGAACTAAATACTTGTAGGACAAAATTGACTGAAAAGATGATATATAGATAGAAAAAGAAATAATAGCTGCGATTTACGTCATAAATCACAGACAATTGGTTTTATGTTCTGCACATCTCATGTGCTATTATGTTTACCTGTTAACACATTTTGTTCATACCTAATTGTTTTACTGAAATTTTATTTCATTTTCCGAGATGTATTGAATTATGAACAATTTTAATTTAGACGGACGCCAATTGATATGATAAATATTTTCTTAATTAGACAGTGTTATGAGTGGATTAGGATTAAGTTAATCTCCACTAATCATTTGCGATTACAAATGTCAATATTTGATAACTCATTTGTTTATAATTAGACAAAAAAAAATTCTCCGCATGTCTTAAAATAATTCACATATATTGACCACAAAATACAGACACACATACAGACAACAACATACAGAGACACATAGGCAGACAAGAAAATACAGAGACACACAGTCAACAAATTGCAGACACACACACACAGAGAAAGTAATACGACGATGATAGTTAAAGGCATTAAACTTCCGAGTTTTTACACGGACAATCAGAATAATGAACAATCAACAGCTGTGCAAAGTTCGCTTTTTTTTTTTCCATTTTTGATTCTTTAAAGGTCTTTTATTTACTGAACATATTTATGTTTACTAAAGCCACTTCTGTACATTTTCCAATTCAGCATCAGTCACCTAAAGATCTGAGCTACCAGTGGCCTTAAATTTGTTCTTTTTAAACATGGGCTCAGTAATTTGGTCATCACTTCAGACAAACTGTCAAAGACCTTTCATTTGGATTCACTTTCACCAAAAATCTGGACACTTCTCTGTCACTGCACGTTGCCCTTTTGGGTTGTGAGATTACATTGAAACGATTTCCCATTCTCTCTGGGTGTGGATTGGGGTGGTGGGGGGGGGGGAGAGGTATGGGAGCTGTAAATTGGATCACATCGTTGGCCGTCTTTATGGCCTGGTCCAGATACCGCAGGATGTCATAGGATAAATTGTTTTCGTGGGGGTCTACAGCGGCTGGCTTGATGACCACTCCATTGACCTGGGCTGTATTGTACAAGCGTTATTTAATAGCCGCTAGGTGAACCGGGAATATTCCGGACGGGGGATGAAAATGAGGACAGGTCTCTGAGATTCCGTTAATATAGCCAGACACCGGGGCTTGATAGGATCAAGGTGTTAATCTGGAAGGCAGGGAAATTTGATAAAAAAAAAACCTGGGAACTTTTATACTTGAGATATTAAGTCAATAATAACTAGTCTGTACTAGTCCGTACTAGTCTCTCTAGTCTGTACTAGTCTGTACTAGTCTGTACTAGTCTGTCTAGTCTGTACTAGTCTGTACTAATCTGTCTAGTCTGTACTAGTCTGTCTACTCTGTACTAGTTTGTACTTTAATTTCTAGTCACCCTTCCTGTCGTGGATGTATCGAAATACCTACTTAACTATCAAACTTCTTACTTACCTGCCTACCTTATTTTACCTAATTTATCAGCTTCTTTATTACCTACCTTTTTCATTTCTTATCTACCTTATTACCTAAATACCTTCTTAAATATCTTCCTAATTATCTACCTTCTTAAAAATCTTGTACCTACCTGGGAACCTAGAGATAGTAGGTAAACTTTTATAAATGTAATCACTAAGAAAATATCTATCCTCCCAACAGTTTAACATCCATCAATGTATCTACCATCTTTATATCCATCTAAATTCACGATTGTCTGTCCTTCAAGCTGCCTGTCATACTAACTGTCTGTCCATTGACTTGTCTATGAGTCTAGCTGGCAGTCTGTCTAGCTATCTGTGCGTCTAGCTGTCAATCTGTCTAGCTGTCTGTCCAACAAATCCAAAGTAATGTTACACAGCTAGTGAGCTGCGGGATGTTACTGGGCGATGAGCGGAACCTAAAACACTGACCTATGACTTGATGTCTACACTGACCTATGACTTGATGTCTACACTGACCTATGATTGATGCCTACACTGACCTATGACTTGATGTCTACACTGACCTACGACTTGATGTCTACACTGACCTACGACTTGATGTCTACACTATCTAAATGTTTAAGTTGGGTCACATGTAGCCAGCACAAGGGTCGCCAGCCACTAGGGGGTGCAGCCCGAACACATGTATGGGGGCCTTCGCACTAAGGAGCTTTTTACGTACAGTTCTCTTCCATAAAAATGATTTATCAATCAGTGGGTGTTTGTAATCATTTTGGCCTTACTTAGTGAAGGTTGTCAGGGGTCTTAGGTTAGTGGAGGTTTTCATGGGTCTTGGGTTAGTGGAGGTTGTCTTGGGGTCTTGGGTTACCTGGCGACAGCCCTGCCCAACCCGAGAATTTATAGTACTGAAAATGTTATACAAAATATCATTTTAGTTATAATCCGATAAACATAAATGAATAATTTAAGTGACTGACAATATGATTGTATCTGGACGACTTAAAAAAAAAAGACATTTTGAGTGAAATCGATACATTCGAATTTGAGGCTGAGAAAAGTAGAACAGACCAGAGTAATCGGATGGCATATAATAATATATAAATGGGAAAACTGGGAAGTTTTCACTGTGATAAATACAGAAACCGAGACATGCGCAGAATAAATTAAGGGAGGTAATTTTCGTCCATCGATTAATTTTGCTATAGAATAGTTTCATGCAATGTTTTCTCCGTATGACTATTTGTTTCATACAATGTTTTCTCTTTATGACTCTTTGTTTCATACAATGTTTTCTTTATATTACTGTTTCATTCAATGTTTTCTTTATATAAGTGTTTCATGTAATGTTTTCTTTATATAAGTGTTTCATGCAATGTTTTCTTTATATAAGTGTTTCATGCAATGTTTTCTTTATATAAGTGTTTCATGCAATGTTTTCTCCGTATGACTATTTGTTTCATACAATGTTTTCTCTTTATGACTCTTTGTTTCATACAATGTTTTCTTTATATTACTGTTTCATTCAATGTTTTCTTTATATAAGTGTTTCATGCAATGTTTTCTATTTATGACACTTTGTTTCATGCCATGTTTCTCTTTATGACTCTTTGTTTCATGCCATGTTTCTCTATATGACTCTTTGTTTCATGCCATGTTTCTCTTTATGACACTTTGTTTCATGCCATGTTTCTCTATATGACACTTTATTTCATGCCATGTTTTCTCTATATGACTCTTTGTTTCATGCCATGTTTTCTCTATATGACTCTTTGTTTCATGCAATGTTTTCTATTTATGACACTTTGTTTCATGCCATGTTTCTCTATATGACACTTTGTTTCATGCAATGTTTTCTTTATATAAGTGTTTCATGCAATGTTTTCTTTATATAACTGTTTCATGCAATGTTTTCTTTTTATGACACTTTGTTTCATGCCATGTTTCTCTTTATGACTCTTTGTTTCATGCCATGTTTCTCTATATGACACTTTGTTTCATGCCATGTTTTCTCTTTATTCGATATATCCCCTAAGCTCAGAGACCCTAAACACATTTTGGGTTTGAATGTCATTTCGACGACCCCGTCTCTAGTCATTAAGTAGTTGTATTATAAAATGTTATGTAAAATATATACGTTTTACATACGTCTCAGAACTTACTGTACACACACTTGTGCAGCGCTATTTAAAAAGTCATCTATCATGGTTTTTTACAGCATTAAAACCTCATGTTTCAGAGCAAAATATAAGTTTTCAGTTTGCTTAAAAAGCTATTAAAAAGCCTTAATATATTTTAAATTCACAAGTCTTTGCAATAAGATTTATTTTTGTATTAGTTACATCTTTGGTTATATCTGATTTGAAAATCTAAAAGTGTAGCACAGTTAATATTGATACAAAATAGCAGGCAGGGGCGGATCTAGACAACTTTGACGGGGGGGGGGGCAAAACTTTGACCCCCCGGGGGGGGGGGGCAAAAGTGTTTTCATTGGTCTTAGAACAAAAAAAAATATTTCGATAATTTAATGATGTCTTACCTAAACTTGCGGTAACAGGGGGGGGGGCAAACCCCTTGCCCCCCCCCCCAAAATCCGCCCCTGTTAGCAGTCATATTATAAAGCTAGACTTCCGTCATACACTAATGATAAACAATGTGTATCGAATCAACCTCGTCTATTCAAATAAATACCGGATCAACAAAATGCTGGATTGCTCAGAAAAGAAATGTTGGTCTGGATTAGGAAAATGTTATTACATTCTTTTCAATGACTGTTAGTTATGTTTTAGAATAGGCTCGACAAACAAAAACAAAAAAGATCTAGTAAAGTATCAAAGAGTTATGTGGACCCTAAATTCTGTGATCAGAATGGGAAACATTTGATTCTCCTACCATGAATCAGGAGCACATGAAAGTTAGCATGGACGGATGGGGGGGGGGGGAGAACTCCAAATTTTACAGGCCAGTCGACCGTGGGCCCGAGTGACAGTACTTAAACTCAGTCAAGCTTGGACCAGATTGAGCAAAGCATTTTTCGAAAATAAAAAAAAAAAATACCACTCTGTTCTAGAATCTACCTCCAAGTTTGAAGATTAAAAAGGTTACCTTGTAAATATCAAGTAAGAAAATTAATTTATGAACTGAGTTGGTCTAGTAGACTGGTCATGGATATTTTTTTCACTCCATTTAATATGAAATGTTGAAAATAAATAGTAAATACATTTCTGTCAAGCTGAAGCTGGGAAAAAATAAAAACGTTAATAATTTCTCCCCACAGAATGACAAAGAGTTAGTCTTTTCGCCACTTGTGCCATAATATGTTATGCTTACCTTTAATTTGATACAATTAATTGTTGCCCTTAGTAAAATAAAAAAAATAAAATGCTGTAATAGAAAATATACATCTACTAAAAACTGCACTTACTTTAAATTCTTTCTCCACCTCTGCCAGCTTCATCATTTCCTGCCTCAGTTCAAACGTGGTCATTATTGGATCAGGGCTGGACAGCGCCATATAGGCCGGACTGGCCAGGGCCCGGTAGGCGTTCAGCCGCGACCTCGACCGCTTCAGCGAATCATAGTTCTGTTTGGTGACGCAATCCTGGCACTTGCAGGAGATGGGGTGGGGCTTCTCTATGGTGTGGTTCCTGGACAGGAACATCTGTATGATCTCGTGGTTGTTGTAGTGGGCCGCCAGGATCAGGGGCGTGATGTCCGGGGGGAACTGGCTCTTCTCCTCCAGCCTGAAGAAGGCGTCCCCTCCGGCCATCCTCTTCAGCTTGTCCTCCCCGGCCATGAAGTTCGGATGCTCGATGATCAGCTTGACGATCTTGGTGGCGCCCTTGGAGATGGCGTGGAGCAGCGCCTCCTCGATGCAGTTGAAGCTGAGGTTGTCAAGGAGGATCTCAATGACGTCGAGCTTCTCCGAGTCTATGGCCAGATGGAGGGCGTTCCTACCCATGTAGTCTACGCAGTTGACGTTGAGGGAGCTCTCCACCGAGTCCTCCAGAGACTGCCTGACGATGCCGACATCTCCGAGGTAGGCGGCGTTGAGAAACACGCGCTCTTCATCCGTCAGCTGTGGGGGAAGATGGAATCGATGAGAATTAAGTTTGAAAGATAAGTGAACAGTGCACTGATATATTGATAGACGAACAGTCCAGTGGTATATTGATGCATGAACAGTCCAGTGGTATATTGATGAATGAACAGTCCAGTGGTATAATGATGAATGAAAATTGCACTTGTATATTGATGAATGAACAGTGCACTGATATATTGATGAATGAACAGTGCACTGGTATATTGATGAATGAACAGTCCAGTGGTATAGTGATGGAGGAAAATTGCACTGGTATATTAATGGATGAACAGTGCACTGAGATATTGATTGATGAACAGTGCACTTGTATATTGATATGTGAACAGTGCACTGTTTACCCATCAATATACAAGTGCACTGTTCACATATCAATATACAAGTGCACTGTTCATCAATCAATATATTGATGGGTAAACAGTGCACTGGTATATTGATGGGTGAACAGTGCACTGGTCTATTGATGAATAAAGAGTGCACTGGTATATTGATAGGTGAACAGTGTACTGGTATATTGATGAATTAACAATGCAGTGGTATATTGATGAATGAACAGTGTACTGGTATATTGATGAATTAACAGTGCAGTGGTATATTGATGAATGAACAGTGTGCTGGTATATTGATATGTGAACAGTGCACTGGTATATTGATGGATTAACAGTGCGCTGGTATATTGACGACTGAGCAGTGCAACCGTTTATAAAAA
>JAGDYQ010000026.1:6737120-6855327 GCA_021962125.1 Bulinus truncatus
GTAATAAAAGGTTGGTCTTTACTTCTTATAAAAGGTTGCTTTTGTATATATGTTTTAGAAAGGTGATCTTAACACAAATACATATTTTAATAAATATAAGCTTACTTTTCTTTGAAAGATTATCAACATATAAATCATGTCTGGACATTGAGTCTTTAATCTTTGGCTGTTGATGACATTCATCGCTCCATTTCTCAGTCTACCTCACATTAGTGATATGTTCTGTTATTTCTGTTCACAATTGAAATATTTTCATAACTTTTCATAACTTTTAATGGCCCTACAGTAACCTTTATCTGGTCTTGCATGCAGGACCTTATTATTATGCCTTTATATCACAAAATGTTATCATACCATTATATAATATATATCATATCTTTGCAGTATATCTTTATATCATACCTTTATACCGTACCTTTATATCACACATTTTCTTAATAGCTCCTGAGTATATATATATATTTTTTTTGAAAAATGCAAATATGCAGAATGTAAGAAGCCATAAGCAAGCTAAATAATTCAGTTCTCTCCACTTCACAAACCAGCCCACAATCATGTGTTAGAAGTGTTTGTGTCAGTTATTTAGTCTATTGAGGCAGCCACTTCGAGTCTTCAGTCATGTAGACCTACTCTGGCTGTCATGTAGACACAAATGACATGCTGTAGACCTATTCTGGCTGTCATGTAGACACAAATGACATGCTGTAGACCTATTCTGGCTGTCATGTAGACACAAATAACATGCTGTAGACCTACTCTGGCTGTCATGTAGACACAAATGACATGCTGTAGACCTACTCTGGCTGTCATGTAGACACAAATGACATGCTGTAGACCCACTCTGGCTGTCATGTAGACACAAATGACATGCTGTAGACCTACTCTGGCTGTCATGTAGACACAAATGACATGCTGTAGACCTACTCTGGCTGTCATGTAGACACAAATGACATGAAGTAGACCTACTCTGGCTGTCATGTAGACACAAATGACATGCTGTAGACCTACTCTGGCTGTCTTGTAGACACAAATGACATGCTGTAGACCTACTCTGGCTGTCATGTAGACACAAATGACATGACGTAGACCTACTCTGGCTGTCATGTAGACACAAATGACATGCTGTAGACCTACTCTGGCTGTCGTGTAGACACACATGACATGCTGTAGACCTACTCTGGCTGACCATGACCTTGTCGTCTATGGTTAGTTTTTACTTTATTCAGGGTATGTCAGAGTAGGACATCACGGGGTGATAAGAATCTGACGTGAGCATCTCGGTGGTGAAGTGTGTGGGTTCCAGCCCCAGTCGAACAGTTTCCCCACTACCATGTCTTGTATTTAGACCGAGGGAGCCAGTACAAATGTCTTGTATTTAGACCGAGGGAGCCAGTACAAATGTCTTGTATTTAGGCCGAGGGAGCCAGAACAAATGTCTTGTATTTAGACCGAGGGGGCCAGTACAAATGTCTTGTATTTAGACCGAGGGAGCCAGTACAAATGTCTTGTATTTAGGCCGAGGGAGCCAGTACAAATGTCTTGTATTTAGACCGAGGGAGCCAGTACAAATGTCTTGTATTTAGACCGAGGGAGCCAGTACAAATGTGTTCAAATAGAAGTTTTGAGTTACACATAGGATCAAGAAGGACGATGTCTATATTGTAGAGACAAAATAAATATTAAACACTGTGTTTAAATACAGTTTGAATACGTCTTTGCTTAGAGCATGTTAACATACATACAAATTTATTATGGATTTTGTTGTTGTTTAATCACAGCGACTTGTGCGTACACACAAACAAATCGATTGTAAAATATGTTTGTTAATCAGAAAAATAAATGTCTTTAAGATAATCGATTAAGCGATTTAATACACACAAAAAAAAAAACACACAAAAAAACAAACGTTCATAGCAATGTGAAATATTCAACGCCTGTAATGTTTCTATCTGCATTAGCAAATGAAATAATTGGTTAACTTGCATGTGTAATATAGTTTCAGTTTGTACATATTCCAATTTTTTGACTACATTCATGTATTTGTTTGGAGTTAATGCATCGGGGATCGAACCAACGGCCCTGACAGTCGGCACACAGTAATTAGAAAGTTGTTGACATGGCTTATGATTCCATCGTCTTAGTTTTAGCAACACGATACATGCCAGGATGGCTGGGTATGAAAGTCTGTGAAGACAGCACTGAATGTTTATATAATGTACAGCTATGGTCTCTAGAGCAGCTCCATAGACAATGTCACAAAATTTAATGCAAGAAGTGAATTGAATTCAATTCTCGAAACACTTTTTTGGTAGCCTCACTAAACAGATCGATAATTAAACAATAAAATGTTTTAAAACTCTGGACATATCCTTTAGCTTCACATGATATATGCGCCTATCAATATGTCTTCATGTTGATTCATGTTCTACATATATATATATATATATACACCTGCAGAACATGGGCGTGTTCTACACACATACTTGCAGAACAGGAACCTGTTCTACACATACACCTGCAGAACACGAACCTGTTCTACACATACACTCAAATAGTTTCCTAACAATTTCATTTGCAGCAAAGAAAAAACATAGACCAATCTTTCGACGATACATAGAAAATGTCCCATGCGTTTACATGTTCGATAAAATACTAAAAGTACACAGGGTAATGGTCAACACATAAACAGATTCGTTCTTATGTTCTTTTAGAGGCTCTTTGCATATTTGATTATGAGATATTTTGGAGCTTTTTTGCAAAGTATTTTATGGGGTCCAACAAGGTCATACGTTGTTATCTAAACATTTCTCTCTTATTAAATTTACAAGACTTACGTGAATATCAATATACCAGTGCACTGCTCAGTCATCAATACACCAATGCACTGTTCATCAATCAGTATATCAGTGCACAGTTTATCTATCAATATACCAGCGCACTGTTCATCCATAAATATATCAGTGAACTGTTCATCTAACAATATCTCAGTGCACAGTTCATCCATCAATATACCAGCGCACTGTTCATTCATCAATATACCACTACACTGTTAATTCATCAATATACCAGAACACTGTTCACTAGGGTGGTGCTTAGGAACCACTAAAAATTAAAACCTTGATTTCTTTAGGTCTCACCCCTTTAAATTGTTCCTTTGGATGTAGAAACATCTAGAAAAAAAATTGGTGCTGATATATTAATATTTAGAGGTAGCTCAATGAAGCCAAAGTTTAGGTAAGCCACGTTCAACAAGTAAACAGATCACGCTTTTGGAATTTTTGGCTTTTTTAATCAAAGATAGTTTCTCAAACACAACATTAAACAGTAGAATGAATTATTAAACAAGCACAAACAATCCTGCATCTACAATATTCTACCTGTAATTATAGTTCAATGTTATCAGTCCGATAAGAAGTCATTTTGACAATGTCTGTTTCTTAGTTTCTGGATAGGATTGTCGATGCTGTTGAACAGTCTGCAGCAGGAACTGAAGTTGCTCCTCATCTCTGGTGAGGATTCCACTGTACTCTTGAATCAATGCTACACCACTATCAGCATGGTCGTTGACAACCTAAATCTGCCGAACGGTCTCCAAAGATCTCCGATAATCTTCATGGTTTGTCCACTCATCTGGGCCAGCATCCAGGAATCCAGTCTGAAGCTCCATCATGTCAAAGAATCTCTTAGACTTTGGCGACACGAAGTCCTGGAGCCTCCTGTTGTTGAAGGATTCCAAATCAGCAGAGATTAGCTTGATTTCCCCTGGCTCCTCATTACCGCTTTCATTCATGGAATTTACCATGAGTCTTTTTGTTTCCGCCGATACCTGATCATCAAAGAAAGCCAACCCAACCAATTCAAGGGACAGGTACCAGAGTTGCTTTGAAAACTTGTTGGATGCAGCACTGGAAACAGCTCTGTTGATTCCAGAGTAGCTGAAAATTGATTTGAGCAACAGCATATCATTGTATGGAGCAGCGGCTGCCAGATTAGCCGTGAACCAGGCTCTCATGTAGACACGTACAATAAAGATGCACAGCTCTTGAAGACCTCTCTCTTCCTTGATTGTCAGTCTGAAATGCCCTTTGAACATCCATATCTTCAGGCTGTACAGAACCTTCAACATCCAGTGAGCATGGTGCATTGCTCCAGGAGCAATGAAGTGCACTCCTCTTTCAGACACAACCCCAAGAAATAGCAGAGCAAGTTCCAGGAACTCTCGATAATCATCTCTTGGCTGCTGCTCTTGAATATGCTTCTGAGCAAATTCAATCAGAGAGTTGCGCACATCTTCTAGCGAAGTAGACACATCTGAATTTGTCAGTGATGTTTCATAGTTTGCTCTGTCCATGAACTGCCAATGATCTTTGAAGCATTTAAATAGCAGAACCTCAGGAGATGAAGTGGCACCTAGACAGACTTGGAAGACTGCACCCAGAATCAGTTCCATAATGTGATGTCTGCAAGCAAGTGATAGAAGACCTCGCTGAAGTTTTTGCTCCAGCAGGATGCAGGTACCACTAATCCGACCAGTGTTGGAACTAGTAGAATCAAAGCACATGCCTCTGATCTTGTCACTAACACCCCTGTCTTGCAGAGCTTGAAAGACAGCTCCGGCCTGTGCAGCACCAGTTCCGGAAGGCAGTTTCGCAACATTTAACAACTGTGATGCTCCTTTCCCAGAAACAATTACAGGAAGTCTGTCGATGCATTCTTTATTTGTGAGATCCGGAATCAACTTTCCATCCCAATACACAACCAAAGGATAATCAGCTTGGCATGTTGCCAATAGTTTCTAGGTGGTGTAGGTAGGCCTATACTATGTTGCTAAGAGTTTCTTTGTCTAGGCTTACTAGGCCTGCTGTGTATTAAATTACCACTTTCAGGCCTATTTACATGTTTTATATGCTTAGTACAGCAGTGTAGGACAATCCACATAACTTTAATGAATATTATACAGTGTTATACACACAACAACAGTGCAGTACACTATGTATTTTCATCACGGTCCAAAACTCCTAAACTTTGACGCCATTGAGCTACCAGTAAACATGAACTGAATACCTTAATATTTTATTTTAAGAGTTTCTATATATAAATGAACAAAAATAGGGGGTGAGAGTAGAGATTTTTGAAAGTTCATTTCTAAGCACCACCCTACTATTCACCTATCAATATATGTGCACTCATTATCTATCAATAGACCAGTGCACTGTTCACCCATCAATATACCAGTGCACTCTTTATCCATCAATATACCAGTGCACTGTTAATCCATCAATATACCAGTGCACTGTTCACATATCAATATACCAGTGCACTGTTCATCAATCAATATCTCAGTGCACTGTTCATCCATTAATATACCAGTGCAATTTTCCTCCATCAATATACCACTGGACTGTTCATTCATCAATATACCACTGACTGTTCGTCTATCAATATATCAGTGCACTGTTCACTTATCTTTTAAACTTGATTCTCATCGATTCCTTCTTCCCCCACAGCTGACGGATGAAGAGCGCGTGTTTCTCAACGCCGCCTACCTCGGAGATGTCGGCATCGTCAGGCAGTCTCTGGAGGACTCGGTGGAGAGCTCCCTCAACGTCAACTGCGTAGACTACATGGGTAGGAACGCCCTCCACCTGGCCATAGACTCGGAGAAGCTCGACGTCATAGAGATCCTCCTGGACAACCTCAGCTTCAACTGCATCGAGGAGGCGCTGCTCCACGCCATCTCCAAGGGCGCCACCAAGATCGTCAAGCTGATCATCGAGCATCCCAACTTCATGGCCGGGGAGGACAAGCTGAAGAGGATGGCCGGAGGGGACGCCTTCTTCAGGCTGGAGGAGAAGAGCCAGTTCCCCCCGGACATCACGCCCCTGATCCTGGCGGCCCACTACAACAACCACGAGATCATACAGATGTTCCTGTCCAGGAACCACACCATAGAGAAGCCGCACCCCATCTCCTGCAAGTGCCAGGACTGCGTCACCAAACAGAACTATGATTCGCTGAAGCGGTCGAGGTCGCGGCTGAACGCCTACCGGGCCCTGGCCAGTCCGGCCTACATGGCGCTGTCCAGCCCCGATCCAATAATGACCACGTTTGAACTGAGGCAGGAAATGATGAAGCTGGCAGAGGTGGAGAAAGAATTTAAAGTAAGTGCAGTTTTTTAGTACATGTATATTTTCTATTACAGCATTTTATCATTTTTTTTTATTTGACTAAGGGCAACAATTGATTGTATCAAATTAAAGGGAAGCATAACAAATTATGGCACAGGTGGCGAAAAGACTAACTCTTGGTCATTCTGTGGGGGAGAAATCATTAACGTTTTTATTTTTTCCCAGCTTCAGCTCGACAGAAATGTATTTACTATTTATTTTCAACATTTCATATTAAAAGGAGTGAAAAAATATCCATGACCAGTCTACTAGACCAACTCAGTTCATAAATTAATTTTCTAACTTGATATTTACAAGGTAACCTTTTAATCTTCAAACTTGGGGGTAGATTCTAGAAGTCTACTAGACCAACTCAGTTCATAAATTAATTTTCCTACTTGATATTTACAAGGCTACCTTTTTAATCTTCAAACTTGGAGGTAGATTCTAGAACAAAGTGGTATTTTTTTTTTATTTTCGAAAAATGCTTTGCTCAATCTGGTCCAAGGTTGACTGAGTTTAAGTACTGTCACTCGGGCCCACGGTCGACTGGCCTGTAAAATTTGGAGTTCTCTCCCCCCCCCCCCCCCCCATCCGTCCATGCTAACTTTCATGTGCTCCTGATTCATGGTAGGAGAATCAAATGTTTCCCATTCTGATCAGAGAATTTAGGGTCCACATAACTCTTTGATACTTTACTGGATCTTTTTGTTTGTCGAGCATATTCTAAAACAACTAACTAACAGTCATTGAAAAGAATGTAATTACCTTTTCCTAATCCGGACCAACATTTTTTTTATGAGCAATCTAGCATTTAGTTGATCCGGTATTTATTTAAATAGACGAGGTTGATTCGATACACATTGTTTATCATTAGTGTATGACGGAAGTCTAGCTTTATAATATGACTGCTATCAGGGGCGGATTTGGGGGGGGGGGCGCGAGGGGTTTGCCCCCCCCCCGTTACCGCAAGTTTAGGTAAGACATCATTAAATTATCGAAATATTTTTTTTGTTCTAAGACCAATGAAAACACTTTTGCTCCCCCCCCCGGGGTCAAAGCTTTTGCCCCCCCCCCCCGTCAAAGTTGTCTAGATCCGCCCCCCTGCCTGCTATTTTGTAACAATATTAACTGTGCTACACTTTTAGAATTTCAAATCAGATATAACCAAAGATGTAACTAATAAAAGAAAATAAATCTTATTGCAAAGACTTGTGAATTTAAAATATATTAAGGCTTTTTAATAGCTTTTTAAGCAAACTGAAAACTTATATTTTGCTCTGAAACATGAGGTTTTAATGCTGTAAAAAACAAGAAATGGCGTCATGATTTTTTTTAGCCTATGATAGATGACTTTTTAAATAGCGATGCACAAGTGTGTGTACAGTAAGTTCTGAGACGTATGTAAAACGTATATATTTTACATCACATTTTATAATACAACTACTTAATGACTAGAGACGGGGTCGTCGAAATGAGATGCAAACCCAAAATGTGTTTAGGGTCTCTGAGCTTAGGGGATATATCGAATAAAGAGAAAGCATGGCATGAAACAGTCATATAAAGAAAACATTGCATGAAACAAAGAGTCATAAAGAGAAAACGTTGCATGAAACAGTTATATAAAGAAAACATTGTATGAAACAAAGTGTCATAAAGAGAAAACATTGCATGAAACAGTTATATAAAGAAAACATTGTATGAAACAAAGAGTCATAAAGAGAAAACATTGCATGAAACAGTTATATTAAGAAAACATTGTATGAAACAAAGAGTCATAAAGAGAAAACATTGTATGAAACAAATAGTCATACGGAGAAAACATTGCATGAAACTATTCTATAGCAAAATTAATCGATGGACGAAAATTACCTCCCTTAATTTATTCTACGCATGTCTCGGTTTCTGTATTTATCACAGTGAAAACTTCCCAGTTTTCCCATTGTTATATTATTATATGCCATCCGATTACTCTGGTCTGTTCTACTTTTCTCAGCCTCAAATTCGAATGTATTGATTTCACTCAAAATGTCTTTTTTTTTTAAGTCGTCCAGATACAAACATATTGTCAGTCACTTAAATTATTCAATTATGTTTATCGGATTATAACTAAAATGATATTTTGTATAACATTTTGAGTACTTTACATTCTCGGGTTGGGCAGGGCTGTCGCCAGGTAACCTAAGACCCCTGACAACTTCCACTAACTTAAGACCCCTGACAACTTCCACTAACCTAAGATCCCTGACAACTTCCACTAACTTAAGACCCCTGACAACTTCCACTAACCTAAGAACCCTGACAACTTCCACTAACTTAAGACCCCTGACAACCTTCACTAACTAAGGCCAAAATGATTACAAACACCCACTGATTGATAAATCATTTGTATAGAAGAGAACTGTACGTAAAAAGCTCCTTAGTGCGAAGGCCCCCAGACATGTGTTCGAGCTGCACCCCCTAGTGGCTGGCGACCCTTGTGCTGGCTACATGTGACCCAACTTAAACATTTAGATAGTAAATTTCATGTGACCCAACTTAAACATTTAGATAGTAAATTTCATGTGACCCAACTTAAACATTTAGATAGTAAATTTCATGTGACCCAACTTAAACATTTAGATAGTAAATTTCGTGTTACCCAACTTAAACATTTAAATAGTAAATTTCATGTTACCCAACTTAAACATTTAGATATTAATTTCATGTTACCCATCTTAAAAATTTAGATAGTAAATTTCATGTTACCCAACTTAAACATTTAGATATTAATTTCATGTTACCCATCTTAAAAATTTAGATAGTAAATTTCATGTTACCCAACTTAAACATTTAGATAGTAAATTCCATGTTACCCAACTTAAACATTTAGATAGTAAATTCCATTTACCCAACTTAAACATTTAGATAGTAAATTCCATGTTACCCAACTTAAACATTTAGATAGTAAATTCCATGTTACCCAACTTAAACATTTAGAATGTAAATTCCATGTTACCCAACTTAAACATTTAGAAAGTAAATTCCATGTTACCCAACTTAAACATTTAGATAGTAAATTCCATGTTACCCAACTTAAACATTTAGATAGTAAATTCCATGTTACCCAACTTAAACATTTAGATAGTAAATTCCATGTTACCCAACTTAAACATTTAGAAAGTAAATTCCATGTTACCCAACTTAAACATTTAGATAGTAAATTCCATGTTACCCAACTTAAACATTTAGATAGTAAATTCCATGTTACCCAACTTAAACATTTAGATAGTAAATTCCATGTTACCCAACTTAAACATTTAGATAGTACATTCCATGTTACCCAACTTAAACATTTAGATAGTAAATTCCATGTGACCCAGGTTAAACACTATTTCATTGTACTTAATTAACCAAAGAAAGGGTATGGTCTAGTTCAGGTGTAGCCCAGGCATGAGGTGAATGAGAGGCAAACCACAGAAAAGTTGAAGCAGATTAAGTGAAGAGAAAAAAGTTCTGAAATAAGTTTTTTTAAAGTTTGAATTTCTACGGGGAGCTTCAGATGTAGTTCATCAAATTATTATCAAATGTAATAAATCCATCTGTAGAGTTCATGTCAGAGGTCAATGTAGACATGAAGTTGTAGGTCAGTGTGGACATCAAGTCGTAGGTCAGTACAGACATCAAGTCGTAGGTCAGTGTAGACATGAAGTCGTAGGTCAGTGTAGACATGAAGTCGTAGGTCAGTGTGGACATGAAGTCGTAGGTCAGTGAGGACATCAAGTCGTAGGTCAGTGAGGACATCAAGTCGTAGGTCAGTGAGGACATCAAGTCGTAGGTCAGTGTGGACATGAAGTCGTAGGTCAGTGTGGACATGAAGTCGTAGGTCAGTGTGGACATCAAGTCGTAGGTCAGTGTAGACATGAAGTCGTAGGTCAGTGTAGACATCAAGTCGTAGGTCAGAGAGGACATCAAGTCGTAGGTCAGTGAGGACATGAAGTCGTAGGTCAGTGTGGACATGAAGTCGTTGGTCAGTGTGGACATGAAGTCGTAGGTCAGTGTGGACATCAAGTTGTAGGTCAGTGTAGACATGAAGTCGTAGGTCAGTGTAGACATCAAGTCGTAGGTCAGTGTAGACATTAAATCATTGGTCAGTGTAGACATCAAGTCATAGGTCAGTGTAGACATCAATTCATAGGTCAGTGTAGACATCAAGTCATAGGTCAGCGTTTTAGGTTCCGCTCATTGTCCAATAACATCCAGCAGCTCACGAGCTGTGTAACATTACTTGGATTTGTTGTACAGACAGCTAGACAGATTGACAGCTAGACGCACAGATAGCTAGACAGACTGCCAGCTTGACTCATAGACAGGTCAATGGACAGACAGTTAGTATGACAGTCAGCTTGACGGACAGACAATCGTGAATTTAGATGGATATAAAGATGGTAGATACATTGATGGATGATGAACTGTTGGGAGGATAGGTATTTTCTTAGTGATTATATTTATAACAGTTACCTATTATCTCTAGGTTCCCAGGTAGGTACAAGATTTTTAAGAAGGTAGATAATTAGGAAGGTGTTTAAGAAGGTATTTAGGTAATAAGGTAGGTAAGTAATGAAAAAGGTAGGTAATAAAGAAGCTAATAAATAAGGCAAAATAAGGTAGGCGGGTAGGTAAGAAGGTTGATAGTTAAGTAGGTATTTCGATACATCCACGACTGTATATTAAAGTACAGACTAGTACAGACTAGACAGACTAGTACGGACTAGTACAGACTAGTTATTATTGACGTATTATCTCAAGTATAAAAGTTCCCATGTTTTTTTTATCAAATTTCCCTGCCTTCCAGATTAACACCTTGTTCCTATCAAGCCCCGGTGTCTGGCTATATTAACGGAATCTCAGAGACCTGTCCTCATTTTCATCCCCCCGTCCGGAATATTCCCGGTTCACCTATAGCGGCTATTAAATAACGCTTGTACAATACAGCCCAGGTCAATGGAGTGGTCATCAGGCCAGCCGCTGTAGACCCCACGAAAACAATTTATCCTATGACATCCTGGGGTATCTGGACCAGGCCATAAAGATGGCCAACGATGTGATCCAATTTACAGCTCCCATACCTCCCCCCCCCAACCACCCCAATCCCCACCCAGAGAGAATGGGAAATCGTTTCAATGTAATCTCACAACCCAAAAGGGGCAACGTGCAGTGACAGAGAAGTGTCCAGATTTTTGGTGAAAGTGAATCCAAATGAAAAGGTCTTTGACAGTTTGTCTGAAGTGATGACCAAATTACTGGGCCCATGTTTAAAAGGAACAAATTTAAGGCCACTGGTAGCTCAGATCTTTAGGTGACTGATGCTGAATTGGAAAATGTACAGAAGTGGCTTTAGTAAACATAAATATGTTCAGTAAATAAAAGACCTTTAAAGAATCAAAAATGGGAAAAAAAGCTAACTTTGCACAGCTGTTGTTTGTTCATTATTCTGATTGTCCGTGTAAAAACTAGGAAGTTAAATGCCTTTAACTATCAGCGTCGTATTACTTTCTCTGTGCGTGTGTCTGCATTCTGTTGTCTGCCTGTGTGTCTCTGTATTTTATTGTCTGCCTATGTGTCTCTATATTTTGTTGTCTGTATGTGTGTCTGTATTTTGTTGTCAATATATGTTAATTATTATAAGACATGCGGAGAATATTTTTTTATCTAATTATAAACGAATGAATTATCAAATATTGACATTTGTAATCGCAAATGATTAGTGGAGATTAACTTAATCCTAATCCACTCATGACACTGTCTAATTAAGAAAATATTTATCATATCAAATGACGTCCGTCTAGATTAAAATTGTTCATAATTCAATACATCTCGGAAAATGAATCAAAACACAATAAAATTTCGGTAAAACAATTAGGTATGAACAAAATGTGTTAACAGGTAAACATAATAGCACATGAGATGTGCAGAACATAAAACCAATCGTCTGTGATTTATGACGTAAATCGCAGCTATTATTTCTTTTTCTATCTATATATCATCTTTTCAGTCAGTTTTGTCCAACAAGTATTTAGTTCATTCAACCAATTAGCTATTTCATAAATATATTTCGTTCATTCATTGCTTCAGTCTGTCCAGGGTATAAATAGTTCTTTTAACACATCAATTGTTTCATGTATATAATTAGTTAAATTAGCATATCAGTCTTATTCCAGCATCTAATTAGTCTAAGTTTGTCTAACATCTAATTAGTTCTTTCAACCCTTGTCCTAAATTAAATTAATCCCCACAAACCTTATGTTTTACTCTAATATATAATTAGTTCATTCAACACATCAGTTTGTTTCAGTTTATTCGACACACCAGTTCTGTGTACAGTGCAATTAGTTCCCACAACCCTTAAGTTTTTTTGTCTAACATATAATTAGTTCATTCAACACATCAACTTGTATTAGTTCATTCAACACACCAGTTCTGTGTACAGTGCAATTAGTTCCCACAACCCTTAAGGTTTTTGTCTAACATATAATTAGTTCATTCAACACATCAGCTTGTTTCAGTTAATTCGACACACCAGTTCTGTGTACAGTGCAATTAGTTCCCACAAACCTCAAGGTTTTTGTCTAACATATAATTAGTTCATTCAACGCATCAACTTGTTTCAGTTAATTCGACACACCAATTCTGTCTAACGTCCATTATTCCCACAACCCTTAAGTTTTTTGTCTAACATTTAATTAGTTCATTCAACACATCAGTTCACTGCTAACTCTCCGACACATCCAAAGTACACTGTGACATTTGTGTTGATTGACCCCGAGGATCATGTGACTGCCGCCTATCCAATTCCACTCACGTGACCTGTTAGACCAGCATGGGCCAGCAAGAACTAGTCATTGTCATGTGCTCGCCAATCTGGCATCCCATCAATCATGGCAGCTGCTGCACTGTTCATCTGGTGTAAAAATTCTGGCCCATTGTCTTTCATTTCCGGTCATGTCTTGGACAATTTGTCCACTCATCTAGTCTGCTTTTTATGGGACAGCGATGAAATGGAACTTTTAATATGGTTCAAGAAATGGGTTACCGCAGAGACGTAAAAATATTTAAACACAGAATGATAAAAAAATATAAAGAAACAATAACGGTAATTAAAAAATGTGACTTAAAATTTCGTAAAATTGGGAGTCAATGCTACGTAAACAATTGTAAACTTAACTTGTCACAGACTAAGTATGAATCAATGTAATCAAATTAGAAAGAAAATTTAGATCCACTCTATATTTACATTTTTAAAAAAGTAAAATCAACATAGTGAAATTTCGTGAATATTGATTATGCTAGAGTTTCAGTAGATTAACCGGAGTGACCGGAATGTCTTGTTTTTGAAACAATAATCAATGTAACCAGCAGTCAGGAATATCTTAATGCTATCAGTACTCAGTAATATATTAATGCTAACAGTACTCAGGAATATCTTAATGCTATCAGTACTCAGTAATATATTAATGCTAACAGTACTCAGGTATATCTTAATGCTAACAGTACTCAGGAATATCTTAATGCTAACATCAGGCTTGCGGAGCCGGAGCCGAGGAGCCGGGAGCCGCTACTTTTTGCTGGAGCCGGAGCCGGAAAATTCTGGCGGCTTCACGGCTCCGAAATGCTTTTTTTTTACAGCAGAATTTTTTTTTTTTAAGCTCTAAAATTCCAAATTTGTTTGATTGTTTGCCTCCTACAATTTGAAATGTTGTTATTTTTACAAACGCCACAACAGTAACAGCGTTAAAATGATAGCGTGCACGCACATCACCACAAGAAATCTTTAATGGGGAATCGTTTTGTGTTCGTTTTGAATCTTGTTTACCCTCCGAAATTTTTTTATAGGCATGTTATTTTGTTATATATAAATTTAAAACAGTTTTATTTCATAGAATAATTGTATCAATCTTTTAAAATAAATTTTTACTAAGACGACAAATAGAACGCATCATTTCGTATTATTATTTGACCGCGAATCAGGTCCATAGCGTTTTGTCTGGCCCCCTCTGCTTATTTGCTCTACTTAGTAAAATGTATTACCTCCCCCCTGCCATTGCCTGGCCCCTGTTGTAGAATGCCTGGCCTCTGCTGTAGAATTTTCACGATACGGGTCTGTCGCGAATTTGTAATAGACTAAAAACAAAATGGTCACTTTCTGTATTTAACCATTTTATTATAAACAGAATATCTGAAATAGAGTAGATAAATTTATAAGGCTGCGGCTATACGGACCCGGGTCTCAATAAAAATCCGATTGTTATTCGGACCCGTGGCAAATATGCACTAAGCTTAGCTATATTTAAACTTTATTAGACGGAACCCGAAAAAATAATAATACAGAGTCCGCTTAGTGGAACCCTAGACACTGAGTAACGATTAAATCATACAATTCAAACAATTATAAAAAAAAACAATAATAAAGTTTATGTATAGCTAAGCCACGGGTTCGAATAACAATCAGACTTTATTGGGACGGGGTCCGAATAGTCACTTCGAATTTATAAATAATAAATATAAATACTGAAGTCTTTAAAATATTTTAAATAATGTATCATTTTACCATTTGCTAATTTGATCGTTGAAATAACTTTTTATTACTTATGAAAATGGCGACTAGTGAAACCTCGGTCGAAAATAATGATATGATTCTGGATGCACTGAAATGGTTTGTTTTTAGTAAAACCGACATGCGTATATTTTTCAAGTTCCTGACTATGGGGCAGCCCCGTAGCGTGAAAATTCTACAGCAGGGGCCAGGCATTCTACAGCAGGGGCCAGGCATTCTACAGCAGGGGCCAGGCATTCTACAGCAGGGGCCAGGCAATAGCAAGGGGGGGCAGGTAATACATTTTACTAAGTAGAACAAATAAGCAGAGGGGGCCAGACAAAACGCAGGGGGGCCCAGGCCACCTTGGACCCCCCCCCCCGCACGCTACGGACTTGCTATGGGGGTGAACGCGACAAAATTTGCATAACTTTTTATCAGCGGCATGTTTGCGTGGCGCAATTACAAACATTTTTGTCTCGTGTGATACTATCTTAATAGGGAGCCGGAGCCGTAAAATTTGTGGGAGCCGGAGCCGGAAAAAATTTGGCGGCTCAGCAAGCCTGGAACAATGCTCAGGAATATCTTAATGCTATCAGTACTCAGGAATATCTTAATGCTATCAATACTAAGGTATATCTTAATGCTATCAATACTCAGGTATATCTTAATGCTATCAATACTCAGGTATATCTTAATGCTATCAATACTCAGGTATATCTTAATGCAATCTGTACTAAGGTATATCTTAATGCTATCAATACTCAGGTATATCTTAATGCTATCAATACTCAGGTATATCTTAATGCTATCAATACTCAGGTATATCTTAATGCTATCAATACTCAGGTATATCTTAATGCAATCTGTACTCAGGTATATCTTAATGCAATCTGTACTCAGGTATATCTTAATGCAATCTGTACTCAGGTATATCTTAATGTTATCAATACTCAGGTATATCTTAATGCTATCAATACTCAGGTATATCTTAATGCAATCTGTACTCAGGTATATCTTAATGCAATCTGTACTCAGGTATATCTTAATGCTTTAAGTACTCAGGTATATTTTAATACTATCAGTACTCAGGTATATCTTAATGTTATCAATACTCAGGTGTATATCAATTTATCGGTAATTGAAAATAAGCTATGTTTTCAATTTTTAAATATATGTCAATGTTATCAAGAGAAGCGCCGTCTATGTTGCAAAAGGTGCCTAACACCCGAGGGGCAGCCCTATAGGGGTGGCACAATTTTAATTTAAGACATAACTGGAACAATACAAACATATAACTTCCTAGTTGACAATTTTAAATGTACTTAGTCGTCCAAACCCGATACTGATTGAAACACAATATATATGACTGGGTTTTCTTTAGATTATGTTATTATATTTTAAGTGTATGTCAATGTTATCAGTATTTTAGTAAATGTCATAGGTATAAGTATTCAAGTACATGGTAACGTTATCACCAGTATTCAAATGTAAGTCAAAGTTTCCAGTATTCATATGTTTGTCAAAGTTATCATCAATATTCAAAAGTTTGTCAAATTTATCATCAATATTCAAATGTTTGTCAAAGTTATCATCAATATTCAAATGTTTGTCAAAGTTATCATCAACATTCAAATGTTTGTCAAAGTTATCATCAATATTCGAAAATAAGCTACATATGTGGCGAACGCTGTGACTGGCTTTACAGTGTTACAAGGGGCGGTAACTATTTATTGATGTACAAGTTTTCTATATTTAACTTGTAAAAAAAAAAAAGAAACAGTTTTTGTCCCGAATGACATGGTCATTACGACATTACACGGTTTCTACCCTCCTACCCCCAGCCCCCCGCCCGCCCTCATTTTTTTTCTCACCCCCCGCCCCCCCCCCCCACACCTACACACCCAAAGCCATAACTCCCCTAGATACGATCCAACCTCACATGCAGTTAGCTCCCTTGTTCCAATTACACCCCAATCCCAGCCAATGCATGCAGCTTCCCTGGATGGGCCGGCACTGGCCTACACAATACACTTCATACGCCTTATTCAACTCTCTGCACGCATACCCCTGGTGGAGGTTAGGATATTTCCAGGGGTCTAGACGGAGGGGTCACGGGGTCGGCGAAATTAAATCTATCAACTTTTTTTTTCCTCCCCCCCCCCCTCTGTACATATTAGACCTATGACTACGACGAGAGATTGTATTTGTATCATAATAAATAATAAGAAGGCTTCGGAACTGTAGGTGTAGAATGTTACACTCTGATTTCAATGACGTCATTGTGTCATGCTTTTTTTTTTTTTTTGAAACCTTTATTTCGGTCATCTTAGATGAGATATTTGTCCTAGTAAGATGAATTCATGTCAGTGTTCTTTAACATAAAATGTGAATAGACAAATCATAGCTATTTTTATGTTGCTTTTTTTTTTTTTTAAATTAGGTTTAGTACTATTTTCGTAATCGACAGTTTGCATTTTTATTTTGTTTTGTTTATTTGCTTGTGTCAGAAATGTCTGAATGATTTTGATCAATCGCTCCCTAAGGTCGAGAACCTCTAGTGGGTCACGGGCTGATTTGAAGTGGGTCGCCAACATTTTTATTTTTTTAATAATTACTAAGTCGAGAATATTATTTTTTATTTAATTGAACGAAACTAATTATATACTGCGTGTGTCGTGCTATAAATATTTGAATTGTGGACAATTCTAATTGCGGTATGCAGCGTGTCTCAAGAAATGGGTCCAAAGTTACAAGGTTGGGGGAAATTCCCCAAAAAAAAAAACAAGCTTGTCTAGAAATTAATATGTATTAAAAGGAAAAATCGTTGGAGTCTTTTATTATAACTGGCATCATCCCATCCCTTCCTTCAGAGATATATGCATCATTTTGTGAACTTGTACTGAATAGGTTAAACTTGAAAAGGGGGGAGGGGGGCGGGGTGGCTTTCGAGTTCTAGAATTTGGTTGGGTGTGGTAGTCATGTAAAAGAGTTTGACAAACGCCGCAGTTATTCAATTAGAATTTGTTGTGTAGCGGTAAAATACGTAGAAAAAAAAAAACTTCAAATTAAAGTTAACTCTTCTAACATTGTGTGTGTGTGTGTGTGTATTTGTGTGTCCACAGAGTGAGTACTTGAACATGGTAGAACAGTGTATGAACTTTGCCTGTGAGCTGATGGATCTGTGCAGAGGGACTCAGGAAGTTGAAGCTGTACTCAGTGAGAGCGACGAGGGGACGGAGAGGGACCCTCTGGCCAGGTTGAAAATGGCCATCAGATACATGGAGAAGAAGGTACCACGTGACTAATGACCAGTTCACTTTCACTATTTGTATTATTTATTTTCAAGATGTGTTACAAACACAGTTAACATTGCACTATCGTTACACTGGCATTCAATGTTTCACTATCGCTACTTTGGCATTCAATGTTTCACTATCGCTACGTTGGCATTCAATGTCTCACTCTCACAATAGTCACATATCAACACTTCGAGTTTAGCCCAAAATTTACAAAACTTCTTGTGGGCTACATAGCTTTATGTCGTTATATTTTTAGATGTTATTTTTATATTCCTTTTAAAATACTGGGGAAAAAAAACTCTTTACTTGTTTTTAAACTTAAAAATAAACAATTAGTAAAGAAACAACATTTCGTTTAAGCAAGTATTTGAAGTTCTGTGATCCAATGGCAAATAAGGCCTACACATTTTATTTCTGTTGCGTTATACATTGTCAACTTCAGATATAACTTGTACAATGTAAATAATGTATCTGTTGTATTGTCAACTTCTGATATAACTTGTACAATATAAATAATGTATTTGTTGTATTGTCAACTTCTGATATTGCTAACAATGTAATTTTTTTTTTCTCCTATGTTCAGTTCGTTGCTCACCCCAACTGCCAACAACACATGACCTCAATATGGTACGGTTCTGAGATGGGCTTTCTCCAGTCGTTAAATGGTCTCATGCAATTTTTATACCTGCTACTGTTCCTTCCTGCCATTCCTTTCATGTGTGTCCTGTACATTATTGCACCTGGCAGCAAGGTAAGTCATTCCTGGTATATATATGTATAACTATTTATAGAAATTATTGCACCTGGCAGCAAGGTAAGTCATTCCTAGTATATATATATATGTATAACTATTTATAGAAATTATTCACCTGGCAGCAAGGTAAGTCATCCCTAGTATATATATGTATAACTATTTATAGAAATTATTGCACCTGGCAGCAAGGTAAGTCATTCCTAGTATATATATATATATGTATAACTATTTATAGAAATTATTGCACCTGGCAGCAAGGTAAGTCATTCCTAGTATATATATGTATAACTATTTATAGAAATTATTGCACCTGGCAGCAAGGTAAGTCATTCCTAGTATATATATATGTATAACTATTTATAGAAATTATTGCACCTGACAGCAAGGTAAGTCATTCCTAGTATATATATGTATAACTATTTATAGAAATTGTGAGATCTCGTGAATAAAGTGATGGGCGCCATTTTTTTAGCTGTAACTTGTAAGACATGTCAAAACATTCTGAGCTAGTTTATGTAATACATTAATCTCATATTAAGTATTGTAGGTTTATATATAGGCTAGTTTATAGAATAAGTTAGTCTCAAAGTTAGTACTGTAGATTTATATGTAGGCTAGTTTTTGTAATATGTTAATCTCCAAGTCAGAGATTGTTATTGTGTCAGTTCTTAATTAAAGTATGATGTTATTGTGTCAGTTCTTGATAATAGTATGATGTTATTGTGTCAGTTCTTGATAATAGTATGATGTTATTGTGTCAGTTCTTGATTATAGTATGATGTTATTGTGTCAGTTCTTGATAATAGTATGATGTTATTGTGTCAGTTCTTGATTATAGTATGATGTTATTGTGTCAGTTCTTGATTATAGTATGATGTTATTGTGTCAGTTCTTGATTATAGTATGATGTTATTGTGTCAGTTCTTGATTATAGTATGATGTTATTGTGTCAGTTCTTGATTATAGTATGATGTTATTGTGTCAGTTCTTGATTATAGTATGATGTTATTGTGTCAGTTCTTGATTATAGTATGATGTTATTGTGTCAGTTCTTAATTAAAGTATGATGTTATTGTGTCAGTTCTTAATTGAAGTATGATGTTATTGTGCCAGTTCTTGATTATAGTATGATGTTATTGTGTCAGTTCTTTATTAAAGTATGATGTTATTGTGTCAGTTCTTAATTAAAGTATGATGTTATTGTGTCAGTTCTTGATTATAGTATGATGTTATTGTGTCAGTTCTTGATTATAGTATGATGTTACTGTGTCAGTTCTTGATTATAGTGTGATGTTATTGTGTCAGTTCTTGATAATAGTATGATGTTATTGTGTCAGTTCTTGATTATTTAATGATGTTATTGTGTCAGTTCTTGATAATAGTATGATGTTATTGTGTCAGTTCTTGATTATAGTATGATGTTATTGTGTCAGTTCTTGATTATAGTATGATGTTATTGTGTCAGTTCTTGATAATAGTATGATGTTATTGTGTCAGTTCTTGATTATAGTATGATGTTATTGTGTCAGTTCTTGATTATAGAATGTTTTGACTAAATCTGTTGACAGTTTGGCGCCATTATGCGCTGCCCAGTGACAAAGTTCATAACACACACCACCTCACACATGTGTTTTCTAATCCTGCTGGCTGCAGCCACCTTCAGAATCACAGAGTCCAATGTGGCCATTACAAGATCAGGTTAGTGTCTTATAGACGGAACACAGATACGAACATAGACTAAACGTGGAACATAGACACGAACATAGACTAAACGTGGAACATAGACACGAACATAGACTGAAGGTGGAACATAGACAGGAACATAGACTGAAGGTGGAACATAGACAGGAACATAGACTAAAGGTGGAACATAGACACGAAACTAGACTAAAGGTGGAACACAGACACGAACATAGATTAAAGGTGGAACATAGACAAGAACATAGACTAAAGGTGGAACATAGACAGGAACATAGACAAGTTACATTAATCTTACACACAGATGGTCGAATTGTCAGTCAGACGTAGAAATACAGACACATTTATTTTTAAAAAAATGAACTCTTTAGAAAAAAAACAAGACAAAATGACAGGCAGGCATAGATAGATAGATAGATAGATAGATAGATAGATAGATAGATAGATAGATAGATAGATAGATAGATAGATAGATAGATAGATAGATAGATAGATAGATAGATAGATAGATAGATAGATAGATAGATAGATAGATAGATAGATAGATAGATAGATAGATAGATAGATAGATATACACATGTCCATATATTCTACCAAGACATGACATATTAATTAATGTACTAGTATTTGTCATTTGGCAGAAGATCTCAACAGTACCATCTATGTACATTTATCTAAAGAAGAAAAGATTCAGAGTTTGTTAAAAGAAACTCTTCGTCCAGCCAACACTCTGATGACAAATGTACAGATTTGTATTGTCTTCTGGGTGCTAGGTACGTATAGTTAGATATGAGTTGTCCTCAGTGTACTAAAGTTCTGTATTGTGTTACGTGTACTAAGTACCTATAGTTCTGTATTGTGTTCTTTGTACTGAGTACCTATAGTTCTGTATTGTGTTCTTTGTACTAAGTAAGCATAGTTCTGTATTGTGTTTTGTGTACATATGATAGAGAAACACTTTAAACAACAGCGATATATATATATATATATATATATATATATATATATATATATATATATCATTGGTTTCAATAAAGATTTTGACACAGTTTGGAATGAAGGTCTATTTAAGCTCTTGATGGATTTCAACCTACAGGAAGGACTGATGCAAGTCATCGAAGCTCTCTATAACCACACAAATTGTGTCGTGTTCATAAGCATCACAATGGGCGAGTACTTCCAGTCAATTGTAGGTGTTGGGCAGGGATGTGTACATTCGCTAGTCCTATTGACCACATCCATGCAGGAAACACTCCATAACCATCACATATCAGTACCGATAGGTGAAAGACCCGTATGTAGCCTGCGTTTTGCTGATGATGTAGACCTGATGGGAGTCAGCACCAAACTTGGCAACATCCCCAGTGCTTACTGCATGGAACTTAACACTGTGAAAAGTTATGGTCAACTCCACAATTAGCATATATATATATATATATATATATATATATATATATATATATATATATATATATACTGAAACAGATGAATTCTACACTTCATCTGCCCCGATGAGCCCTTAGGGGCTTAAGTGGACTTTACTAGTTACTTACAGATATAACCATGAATGGCTGAGATGGGAAGATTCAGGTACCTTTCCATGACAAGGTCCCTGAATCCGCCCACCCCCACAAGGACGAAACATGTCAAGTAACTAATGATGATTACAATGTCATCTAAACAGTGGCGTAGCAAGCTTCACTCGCACCCGGGGCACAAAACCTTTTTAGCGCCCCCCCCCTTTTCGAATAATATTATATTTAAAATATACCATTTGGCGCCCCTTTATGAGTAGCGCCCATGGCATGATGCCCCCTTGCTCCCCCCACCCCCCACTGCGCCACTGAGTCTAAACGTCCGTTGCTCTGTATGTGTTATTTCGAACTAATTCAAAACAATGTTATTGAAACGTGTGTCCATCTGTCCAGGTTTACTGTGGATAGAATGTAAACAAATCTACAGTTGTGGGGCCAGGTCCTACATCATGGACCACTACAACATTATGGACTTTGGTGTGCTGTCCATGTATCTGTCGTCCTATGTACTCAGATTTTTTACCAATTACAAAGTAACAGAAGCTGACAGGTAACTGAGATATATAATATATAATATTTTTTTTTTTGGATTTACTGTAATCCATTGATAAGTTCTGTGCTAATTACCTTATTAATAAGTTTTATTGTGATAATTACTTCATTCATTATTGCATTAATATGTTTATCTGTGATATTTACTTCATTAATAAGTTTAATTGTGAAATGTTTTTTCATTGGTGAGATTAATTATAATTATCTTTTCATTCATAAGTTTATTTATGATCATTACTTCATTGCTAAGTTTTAGTATAATCATTGTTTCATTATTGAGTAAACAGTTAGTCTACAGTGATGGCACTACAGAATAATGAAATGTTCATACTATTCACTGAATGGTCAAGTCTTGACTAGGATTGGTTACATTTTATTTCATTCATTAGTCAGCATGTCCCTGTCATGTACTTAATTTATTTTGTTCCGTTTCTCCAGATTTTTTAACGGCACTGGGATTGCAGTTTCCTTGTTGAACGAGGGAAACTTCGATCATTTTGATATTTTTGTTGCTGATGTGAAATCATCGGGGTACTCACCTAAAAATTATTTCATGGAAGCCTGTAAGTTGGACAGGTCAATTGAAGTGATATATAAAGTATAAACAAACATACATTTACATTGTGAAAATGTATAACTTATGTCTGAACATACGTTTACATGTAAAAATGTATAGTTTATGTCTGAACATACATTGACATGTGAAAATGTATAGTTTATGTCTGAACATACATTGACATGTGAAAATATATAGTTTATGTCTGAACATACATTGACATGTGAAAATTTATAGTTTATGTCTGAACATACATTGACATGTGAACATTTATAGTTTATGTCTGAACATACATTGACATGTGAAAATGTATAGTTTATGTCTGAACATACATTGACATGTGAAAATTTATAGTTTATGTCTGAACATACATTGACATGTGAAAATGTATAGTTTATGTCTGAACATACATTGACATGTGAAAATATATAGTTTATGTGAATGAGCCATAAATTAAAAACGTTTTCTTTCTGTACTGTTCATTTCTCCCCTCCCCCCCCACCCTTAACAGCTCGCTTCAAATGGCAGGAGTATGACCCTGAAATCGTCTCGGATGTTCTGTTTGCCATCGCTAACGTCATCAGCTTTGCCAGGACAACCCAGCTGATGCCTGCCTTTGAAGTCCTGGGGCCCCTGCAGATTTCTCTGGGCCGCATGATAGGAGACATCACTAGATTTATGGTGCTATTTACCCTGGTGAGTACTCAATGTCTAGTCGTGGGAAGGTACTGCAACATTTAACAGTATGGTATGAGTACTCAATGTCTAGTCGTGGAAAGGTACTGCATCATTTAACAGTACGGTATGAGTACTCAATGTCTAGTCGTGGGAAGGTACAACAACATTTAACAGTACGGTATGAGTACTCAATGTCTAGTCGTGGGAAGGTACAACAACATTTAACAGTACGGTATGAGTACTCAATGTCTAGTCGTGGGAAGGTACTGCAACATTTAACAGTACGGTATGAGTACTCAATGTCTAGTCGTGGAAAGGTACTGCATCATTTAACAGTAAGGTATGAGTACATGAGTCGTCGTGGGAAGATACTACATCATTTTACAGTACTGTGTGAGTACATGAGTCGTCGTGGGAAGGTACATTTTACAGTACTGAGTATCTTTCGGGACATTTTTTTAGATACAGACACACAGGTAGTGAGAAAGGTGTACATTATTATATTAGTAAAATGCTAATAACAAAATTTATTTGAAAATCGAACAGGATTATGCTAGAATATAAGTGTTTTTTTTTTTTATTTTCTATTCAATGTAGCAATGCTGGATTTATTGTGAGCAATCAGCAGTCACACCGTCTACTAAAACAGTACCATGGAGTAGATAATCTAATAAAATAATAGCGATTTTGGGTTCTGTATTAAATCGAAAGTAAAGAATTAATACAACAGTATTCCAGTTTAAAAATATGCGAAGGTTTTGCAGCTTGTCATCACAATAAAATAGAAAAGTATTAGTAGCTTTTTAGTATCAACATTCGCTTCCAATATACACTTGCGTGAAACCCATCCAGGGCCTCATTCGGATGGAGTTTTGAAGTGCAGCGACTGGATTAACAGCAATGCATCGATTGAAGAGAAACATGTCGTCATTATTATAAAAGTAAATAACTTGTAATACTCGCGTCCTTGAGTGGGCGCTTTTCGCTGGTTTTCTACTTTTAAATGTATATCCTGTACTTATTTACTTTAAAATACAGTGGATTCCGCTTAATTGGGACACCGCTTAATTGGGACAGCCGCTTATTTGGGACAAATCTCAAAGAAACCAAACCAAGAAGCCAATAGTAAATTTGTATGTTTAATTGGGACAGCCGCTTAATCGGGACAAAAAGCCTCGGTCCCGATGTGTCCCAATTAAGCGAAAACGACTGTACTTAAGTGGATAAAAACTGTAGTATTACTGATTATATCTCAGAAAGTTTGTATTTATTACTTTCATAAAAACTGCGTTTGTAAACGTCTCCCAATTTGATGAAACCAAGCTACTGCTCGTGTATTTAACTATGATCAGTTACAAAACCCGACTAGACCTACTTCTTTTTGATGTGCCATTTAGAATTGTTCATTTCGGTGTCACCCCCCCCCCCATGTTATTGTAGTCATATGGTGTCACAGGTGCCGCCCACAGCAGCCCACACCCTCCGCAACCCTCTATCGACGCCACTGGCTTTACTTTAGTCATAGGGATTCAATTGTGTCATCCTTCAGGTATTGTTTGCCTTCATGGTTGGTTTGCACAATCTGTATTGGTACTACGGAGCCCAGAAAATCAAAATGGAGGTCAATGGGAATATTGTCGCAGTCCATGCGGCCAAAGCATTCCAAGGGTAAGTTCACTTACTCTTTCACTACACTTTTCGGACTGATAACTATTTGTTACCTCCCCCTAATTTTCAACTTGGTAACCACATGTACTGATATGGTTTTTTATATTGTTTCGGAAATGCATGACTTGAAAATATTCAAGAACACTAGGGGAAAAATGAAAAAAAAAATGTTTAAGCCAATAAAATTAATAGCTAATTTAAATAACATACAATTTAATCTCTTTCTGGTGAAAAAAGACTTTGCAGTGCGGACAATCTGATTGTATACACACTTTATTAATATATCTGATTGTATATACATTTTATTAATATATCTGATTGTATATACATTTTATTAATATATCTGATTGTATATACATTTTATTAATATTCTTTTCAACCAAAAGATTCATTTTCTCAAAATGAGAAATAGTTTGGACTAGAGTTCTATAATTTAGAAGATTTCTAATGTACATTGTCAGATCTGGAATATGTGGTTCATTAATAGTATAAATACCTTTTTTAGTCTTATCACGACTATAACACTATCCGTACTTTGATTTGTGAAACAAAAAGTTGTCAGTTTATACATCTTAAATCTGTTTGAATCAACTAAAAGCTGAATGATGTATAATGGACTTTGTTTACCTGTGAAAATCACGCGAAATTTGTGTAGATATAACATAACATCAAGTCTGTCACGAGACACTTTGTTTATTACATCAAGTCTGTCACGAGACACTGTGTATTAAATCACGTCTGTCACGAGACACTGTTTATTACATAAAGTCTGTCAAGCGTCATTTAGTTTAACACATAAAGTCTGTCCCAAAACATTTTGCATATCACATCAAGTCTGTCAAGCGACATTTTGCTTATGACTTCGTCTGTCTGTCACGCGACATTTTGTTTATTCCACCATGTCCGCTACATAATATTCACTATGACACACTGAAATTGGTCGTTTTTTTCCTCATCAGCCTCCAGCAGACTTTCTCCAGCCTATTCTGGTCCATGTTCGGTCACACGAACATTAATGACATCATAATCACTCATCCGAAACCAAGCGGAGGTAAGCAGCACTGCTTAACTTTATTATTCTTTCATTATGTGTGAGTTATCTCTACTTAACTTCATCATCGTCTAAGTATGTTCGAGTTCTGTTCCCCTCTTAGTGAAATGTGTTAATATTTATATCAAGTTAATTTCGTTTATAATATAACCAAAAATAAAAAAAAAAAATAAAAACTAACAATTTCATTAGAAGTTGTTTTTTTTTTAAAGTTAAAATAATGAACCTATTGATATAAATGTTATCATGACATTAACAAACGTGTATATAAATACTCAAGTTTTTATTTATCGGTACTGATGTCAGAGCATTGCATTTTCTGTATGTTAAAAAAAAAGTGTTTGTTCCAAATTGTGATCTTTAAATTGATTTGAATGTACAAAAGTCCGAACTTAACAAGTAAACTTAAGAGGGGTTTGAGATAATGGTTTGTTTTTTTCCCTTTGAAGTCCATTCTTGGTCAGTTTGGAAAACAAATTACTTGAAAATACACCATATGTTTACTGCGGGTGGGAGAGGTTCGAGACGAGGTACTGTCCACTGAGTGCTGAAAGCTTAACTAGCAGATTGTAAATGAATGTAGGGCATAACAATTAACACTTTTTGTTTTCAAATTTTACTAATTTGAATTGCCTCTCATTATGTGTTTGATACTTGATCGTAAACCTCAGACGTGGAGTTGGTGTATAATAAACGAAACTTGCATTCAGTGGTAGACTGGGTCTTCAAATATCTGTTGCCATCTAGGGCCCACTATACGATTCAAAAAGTTGATTTTGTTAATAGATTAATTCAAATGTGTGGGGGGTACAAAGTTTACTGGTCAATGGGGACAACTGGACACTGGTCAAGTTGCCTTAATGACCAGTCCGCCACTGCTTGTATCGTAAACTCTTTACTATACTTTTGATTTCTTAGTTTTCTTACTGACTTACTTACACACACACACACACACAATGCCTAAACGTAATATTAATAACACCATGAGTCAGCGAATGGGGGGTAGTTCTCTAATGCAAGGGGATGAATAGAGAAAATTAAATCACTTCTTGTAACATCTTCATCAATTGTCTCCTCTTTGTATTTGCCTGCTGTCTCTCACTGTGTTGCACACCCTCTCTAACAGTGCGGTGCATGACACTGGACGGGGACAAGAGCCTCATCTACTGTGCTGACGGACCATTCACCAGTAAACTGATCAATAGCACAGGTAGATCATGTTAGCGAGCTCCCCCCTCCCTCCCTCCACCACCCACACACCCCGACCCCCCCTTCAGTAACCAATTAGAACCATCACCACCCCCCCCTCTCTCACTCCCCTCCTGCACGTTCTACTTAGTCCAGCTATTGTTTATTTTACTTTTATCTAACAAGGGAAACTCATGTTAGTAATAGAATGAATTAAAAATGTTGTTATGCATTTATTTTCGCATTAAAAAAAATTGAGAATTATGCTAATGCAGTAAATTGTATTTTTCATCCTCTCTATCCACGGAATTATTTTATTATGGGGGTGGGGGGGTGGGGGGTCACTGTATCACAGAGCTAATATTTACAACTATAAATACTATCGTTATAAAATCTAGTGTAAAAAAAGTTTGATCCCTACTGGAAAAACCAAAGAGCCGTCAATGGAGGCATAAAACTCTTTTGAGTTTTTGATTATTGTTGCTCTGGGGGCCTCAAGATTTGGCTGATTTATTTTATGCATGGCTTTTAGCTTTATCCCATGTTATATCTGTGTGTATCTATCAGTATATTTAAATGTACTTCTGACGTTTTCTTTAGATTTTGTTTAACTAACCTATTTTTTTTTAACTTCTCAGAAATAAATAAATACACCCATTTGCAAATTTCTGAGGATATTGTGTACTTATTCAACTCGGTGTCGGAATTCTTATTCTTTTTGAGTAGGTCTTCCGAGGTTGCACGAGTAGGTCTTCCGAGGTTGCCCGAGTAGGTTTTCCGAGGTTGCACGAGTAATTTTTTCGAGGTTGCCCGAGTAGGTTTTCCGAGGTTTCCCGAGTAGGTTTTCTGAGCTTGCCCAAGTAGGTTTTCCGAGGTTGCCCGAGTAGGTTTTCTGAGCTTGCCATAGTAGGTTTTCCGAGGTTGCCAGAGTAGGTTTTCTGAGCCTGCCCAAGTAGGTTTTCTGAGGTTGCCCGAGTAGGTTTTCCGAGGTTGCACGTCTGTTAGATGTTTTGAGGCTCTTGAAATCTCCACTTGTGCCCCAGGTATCACAGTGCATGTGTTTAGTAGAGTAAAGCATGACATGGAATGAGGTTTCATTATAAAACTACTTTGCGTGCAACTCGTTGTACATACTTCTCAACTATAGTGCAACGTCCTCCTCGAATGTACATTTCCACAGCATATCTGTGTACACAATGGATGCTAAAATGTTAATAAAAGTACACTTGTACGGATATACTCACAATAAATCGGTAGACATGTATTCTGGTGAAAAATTGTAGCCAATAGTATAGCCTACTTTTATTTAAACCTTTTATTTTTATTAATGGAGTGAGGTTTGTCACAGCTGTATTCATTAAATTCAAATGTAAGTGTTATTTGTTGCATAGCATCTTGCACTCCAAATGCTAAAAGTTGCTCTCTAAGTGACCCACTTTGTTGCATAGCATCTTGCACTCCAAATGTTAAAAGTTGCTCTCTAGGTGACCCACTTTGTTGCATAGCATCTTGCACTCCAAATGCTAAAAGTTGCTCTCTAAGTGACCCACTTTGTTGCATAGCATCTTGCACTCCAAATGTTAAAAGTTGCTCTCTAAGTGACCCACTTTGTTGCCTAGCATCTTGCACTCCAAATGTTAAAAGTTGCTCTCTAAGTGACCCACTTTGTTGCATAGCATCTTGCACTCCAAATGCTAAAAGTTGCTCTCTAAGTGACCTACTTTTGTTTTTAAGGCACACGACACACTCTAGTTTAACTTACTTTTATTTTTTTATAACATATTGGCATCTTGTTCCTTCCATATAGCCTATATATTTGTATGATCAAATGTACTTTATATCTCGATACATAGGAAACTCCTAGTACATTGGTTTTCAATTTTGTCAGTTTCGCGACCCGAATAAGATAACTTTTTTGATTTTCGCGAAGAAAAAAAAACACAAAAAAAAAAGTTAAAAAACAATTCTAAAGTCAGTTTGCCATCCATTAATGAGTCGCAACCTACGCTTTGAGTACCATTGTTCTTGTTTGTTTATTGACATCCCAATTATCCGAACATTATAGCCTTTAACCTATAGCCTGTTGAAAAAACTTGATCGTTATACTAAACACGTCATAATGAATGTAGATTAATGTACTCAGTCATGTAGTGACTGCATGACCTACTTTAGGATAGTTTACAGTTATTCATTTAAAGTTATTGATGTGATTAACCAGTAAAAATCTCCATGAGGGATGGATTTTGAAATTTTAAAATAAAATACACATCAATTTGCAGAGCATATTGTAAGGTATAAGGACTGGGCAACAGTTGGGGGGAGGGGGTGTAGTTTAAAGAAAGACATCTCACCAAGTAAAATAAAAAAAATTGATGACAAAACGTTACACAATCATACTATTTCCATTCTGATCGAGTCGAACTTGAATACATTAACACAAGATCAATGATTTGAAGAGGAAAAAAATCAGATTTTTGGATACACATTACTGAAAATTTCAATAGAAAACTGACTGAATTTAAGGATTAGAAATTATTAACCAAATAGAATGCTAAATTTGCAAATATTTTATTAAAACTCAAAATAGAAAAATTATACTCGTATTGAACTTTGATCACAAGTGCTATCGCCTAGTAAAAAGCGACTAAAATTCTGAATAAATGTCGCCCAGTTACAGAGTTCAAATATTTTACTTTGGTGTGAGAGAAAATAATTATGACTGTTCTATGACTGTTCAATGATAGTTTTGTTAAAATCGATTTTTTTCTATTAACTGTTTATTTTCCCCAAATTTCCCATTTTTACTATTTATATAGGTCATAAATGGCGCCTAAAATATAGCGCACATTACATATATATATATAATATATATTCAAGGCCGTAGACAGGGTGGCTAGGGGGCTGCACAGCCCCCCCCCCAAATTAATTCTATAAATCAAATTTTATTATAAAATACACTTCTTTATCATTGTGTTCCAATTTTTTCTTACATAAAACTCTCCGCACAGCCCCCCCCCCAAACGCACAGCCCCCCCCCCAAACAAAATCCTGGCTACGGCCTTGTATATATTATAATTTATTATAATTTTTTAATAATTTATTATAATTTGGAAGGAGTAAAGGTGGATCAAGTCGCGATAATCAAAATTAACCAATTAAAATTGTCAAATAAAAATGATACCATCTGATGTAGATAAAAATAGAGTTAAATTAAAATTCAAAATTGTCTCAAAAAGATTGATATATATATATATATATATATATATATATATACATCTTTTTTTCTCAATCCTTCCCCCGCTAATTTTAAAAAGAACCTTAAAAAAATTAAAGTTTCCAATAATAAATCTACAGGTCAACTACTGATTAACTGTAGTCAGAAGTTCCATACAGTAAAACTAACTGGCTATATTTACTATAACATTTACTTAGTGATATAAACTCTTCCAAAAACTTGAGATCTTCTCACTCTCCTTGTGTCCCGTACATAGCTAGCACGTACACCCCAGACAGCCCGCAGATGGCCAACAGCACGTCACTGGTGGAGACCGTTGGTATGTATTTGTTTGGAATCTACCACGTGGTCATCATCATTGTCCTGATCAACATGCTCATCGCTATGATGTCACATTCGTTTGAAGATATTCAGGTAAAATGAGATAAAAAGCAGCTCACACCTTTCATTTAGTTTACGGCGACAACAAATTAGTTGTCTGACTACGGCAACAAACAGTTGTCTGTCTGACTACGATAACAAACAGTTAGCTGTCTGACTACGATAACAAGCAGTTAGCTGTCTGACTACGATAACAAACAGTTAGCTGTTTGACTACGACAACAAACAGTTATCGGACTTTGACAACAAACAGTTAACTGTTTGACTACGACGATCACAGTTAGTTTATGACTACGACAACAAACAGTTATCTGACTACGACAACAAACAGTTATCTGTCTGACTACGACAACAAAAAGTTATCTGACTACGACAACAAACAGTTATCTGTCTGACTACGACAACAAACAGTTATCTGACTACGACAACAAACAGTTAGTTATTTGACTACGACAACAAACAGTTATCTGACTACGACAACAAACAGTTAGTTGTTTGACTACGACAACAAACAGTTAGTTGTTTGACTACGACAACAAACAGTTATCTGACTACGACAACAAACAGTTAGTTGTTTGACTACGACAACAAACAGTTATCTGACTTTGACAACAAACAGTTAACTGTTTGACTACGACGATCACAGTTAGTTTATGACTACGACAACAAACAGTTAGTTATCTGACTACGGCGATCACAGTTAGTTTATGACTACGACAACAAACAGTTAGTTATCTGACTACGGCGATCACAGTTAGTTTATGACTACGGCGACCATTCTCCTGATATGTTAAGTTTAAATAAACCCAGATATTCTCCTGATCTAAAATATGTTAAGTTTAAATCAACTCAGATATTCTTCCTAATATGCACAGAACTATTCAGCTAATTAATCCAGAACGGCAGTAAGGGTACTGGCAAATGAGGTCAAAGCCCCGGGCCCCCGCACTCTGAAGGGCCCCCGCGCTTGGGGATTTTTTACCTAACTATAAAAAAAACTCAACGTTTAGTCCAGACTCTTGCACGAGGTCCTGCAAATAATACCCCCCTTCCAAAGACCCCTGTACATAACACTCTCTTTAGGTCCTGTAATGGACACTCCCTTTCGGCTCCGCTCTAAACACTCGCCCTAGGCCCCGCTAAGGCCCAGCCTCTCTTTAAACCAAAACATTCTTCTATCCCCAGACTGACTGTGACGTGGAGTGGAAGTTCGCCCGCACCAAACTCTGGCTGAACTACATGGACGACGGCAGCACGCTGCCAGTCCCATTCAACATGATCCCGACCCCCAAGTCATTCGTGTACTTCTGGCAGGCCATCAAGGAAACGTTCCACCCTAGTTCTGAGGTAATGGAGCCGGGACGTCATCGGCGACAGACGTTTCTCAAGGTAGCCCTATTTATGACGGTTAGGGAGAGTGAGTGTGGACTTCCCCCAACACCCCCCAGCTTCGTGTGTCATGGCTAGATTCTCGTTCAGCACGCTCCAGGATGTTTTGGCCTTTTAACTCTATTGTCACTTCACTTTTTATTATTATTATTATTATTATTATTATTATTGTTGTCTTTTTAAAGAATCTTTCCTGATGGTGTTTTGCCTTTTAACTCTATTCGCACTTCACTTTTTTCTTGATTATTATTATTGTTTTCTTTTTAAAGAATCTTTCATGATGGTGTTTTGCCTTTTAGTTGCTTACCGTAATGTTGACATGGTTTGTTGGTGTTGTGGTAGATTTCCTTCCCCTTAGCTGGGAATCAAGTGTTTGCATCCATAGTAAACTGTTGCTTCAAATTAACGACAAGCGAAAGTCTGGCTGAGAAAAAAGATTATTTCGTTAGGTATAAAAGTTTACTGTGGGTACGCCTCTGTAGTGTTCTATAATCGCACATGGTGAAATGTTGTATTTTAACTGTGGATCTCTTGTGTCCATCATATCTGTGTGTAGAATCCACTAATGCATCGGACTAACATTCGACTAAAATAAAGCGTTTTTAAGCCAGACTAATCTAAACCACATTTTATCTTAAGCTAGTATTACCTAAAACGTATAGTGAATATATCTATATCTATATATACATATGAAGCAGTTGGGCGTTGTGCTATCCATTATTATGATATGGATAAAGAAACATTTGTTTGTTCTCCTATAGCTCTTTAACTTACTTTACTATATGGAGTTACTAAATTGAGTTAGGTTATTCTGGCTTAAACCGCTTCAAATGGGAAATTACCCATAATACTTTGGGAAACCGCAAAAAAAAAATGTATTATTCCACTAGTTAAATCAAGCATAATACCTACACTAGTACTGTGAAAGGTACCTGAGTTTATTCCTTATCTATAAAACTATTGTTTATACACAGAACGTTTTTTGAAATCTATTACATTTTTGAAAGTATTTTTAGACAATATTCTACAAACCTTAAACTATTCATTATTATTAGTTTCAACGCTTTTGTTCTCTGCTTACATATATATGCGGCTGAATACATGTTTTCATTTAACTTGTAATTAATACTTCTTCATACTATTCTATTTGGCAACCTAACATTCTATTGATAGGCTTAGTAAAACGTAGTGGTTTGTTTTTCTTTAATCAAACATAAAATATAAATATAATACAATCATTTAAATAGACATTATATACAATATATAATATTTAAATATAAAAAAGCAAAATAAAAAAGTCATTTACTATAGTTAACCAGTTAACCACCAACTCGCATCATGTCCAGGGCGCTACTCACAAAGGGGCGCCAAATGGTATATATTATATATAATATTACATGGTTTTCTAATGTGGGGGGGCGCTAAAAAAGGTATTTAAAAGGTATTATGCACCGGGAACGAGTTAAGCTCGCTACGGCACTGTTGTGTCTCCAAGTATAATGTCCGTTTACTCCCTCCCCCCCCCCCCAGCCAATGTTAATGTGGGTGAACTTAAGATGACACCGAAGTAAATATCTGACACTTATCTATTTTGACCTATGTGTCATTAAGCAGGTGTCTTTTTTTTTAAGTAAAATTAGCAATTTTTAAAGCTGACATTAAAATGACCAAATCAGCGAAATATTTACTTAGCATCAAATAGATGTCCAAAAGGAAGGAGGGTTTGCTTAAGCAAATAATTCACCATAAAAACAACCCAAAACATACAATCTATGTTTAAAAAAAATTGCCAAAAAATAGTGAGACTGTTAACAATTGTTGACCAAAAAGTGTACATAACGTGCATTGAGATTTGTGTGAAACTTACTTTTCCAAACTGGAGAGGTGTTTCATAGGCACTACATTGTGCGGACCATGTGTGGAGATTTGTGTGAAACATAGTTTACCAAACTGGAGAGGTGTTTTATAGGCGCTACATTGTGCGGACCATGTGTGGAGATTTGTGTGAAACATAGTTTACCAAACTGGAGAGGTGTTTCATAGGCGCTACATTGTGTTGACCGTGGCGCCGTGGAAACATCTACCCAGTGGGTAGACGTCATCATCTTACACAAACAGAAACATCTTACATTCTGTTGTACAGAGACGTCAATTTAGTACGAAGCAAAGTGCTTTAGCGTATAGTTGAACTTCAGAAATACTATAAGAATAATTTTACATTCTGTAGTATATTAACCAGAATAGAGTACTAAAACATTACGTTTCGTTTCTAAAGAGATAATATAACCTAAAAATAGTTCGTAAGTTATAGTTTAAGTGCTAATATAGGTTAGGGAAGGTTTACATTTGATGGATTAATTGCTAATACAGATAGATAAATAGTTGTACTTTATACTCTGACATTTGAATTGTTTTTATTAAAGTTTAGAATTGTCTTTTTTTTGTAAGATATATTTCAATACTGTTTATGTTATTACTTTTTATCAATTTTTTTTTTGAAAAATTGACTTATGCTAATTTTATCTAAAACTGTTAAGTTAATAATATATTTACACATTTTATATATTTTAAGTACAGCCTCTGGTGCTAAATAATCATTTCGATGAACAAACATAGACAAGTGTCAATCAATGCTCAGGTAATAAAATCTTTCCTTTACCTCTTGTTTCTATAATTAGAAACGTCGTGAAACAGTTTGTAAAAACTTGGAGCTGAAACCCGATGAAACATCCTACTCTGACATAATGCATAGGCTGGTGAAAAGATACCTCTTCAAACTGGAGAGGGCAAAAGATGAAAAAGAAATCGGTGAGTTAAAGCATTCACTGAAGATGTTAACATAATCACACAGTTGTTGAATAATGTAAGTCGCAAACATTTTATAAAAATGCAGAGCCCATCATTAGTACACGCGTGGAACAACTAGGTGGACCCTTCGGGAGGAACCCCATCCATGGGCGTATTCATTTTGAAAAAATGTCATATAAGAGAGGGGCATTTCCCCCCCCCCCCACATTTAAAAAAAATGTCATAAAATTGTTATTTGCCTCCCCCCCCTGGAAAATTTTTGCCCCCCCCCCTGGAAAAAATTCCTAGCGACGCCCATGACCCCATCACTTTTAAAGGGCTTTCCTACCGAGGCTTGTTTTTTATTATCATACGGTTATCAGATATAAATTTTAGTTACAAGAACTTATTTTCTGACCCCCCCCCCATCCCTCCCACTCATACACATACACACATTCACACACACACACACACTCCCTCATCAACATGAGTTTACAAGCTCAAAAGAGATATTCTATTGCTTAGACTCATAGTCTGGCAGAGGCCTGTTCAAGTTAAGGTGAGCTAATCACTCATCTGGGACCCAGACGAAAATGAATCTGCAGTTAAGAATGGGATTGTTAAATACACAAGTCTCTTAGGCTCTGCTGCATCTCTAGTTTGACCAAATAGTTGGGACTCAAATCTGAGCACCTCTGTGTGTTTTTACTTCTTTTTTTTATTATTATTTGTTGGGTAACATTTTTCAGTGTTAACTTAAAAAAAATGGATGTTATAATGCTTAACAGATACAATAGAGACACAGGTGATATTGCGCAATAATGATGAATGTGTTGTATTATTGTTTTTCAGCTAAAGATGCTCATGGTAACGTCAGAGCCGAGGAAGTGGAAATCTGGGACCCCACCATTCCAGATGGCCCGCCTCCGCCTATACCTGAGACTCCCAGCAGAATACCATTTGCAACCCCGCCCATCCCAGAGGAGGAGGATGATTACAAGTCACGTGAGTAGGATGTGACGTATTTGGGAGACGTTTTGGGTTTTTTGTCATTGTTGTTATGGTTTTAGTGTTTACGAAAACTTTTAGAGCTTATATTGAGTTTTTGATAATAGATGATATCTTTCAAATATATTGAGATTTTGATAGATGATATCTTTCAAATATATTGAGATTTTGATAGTAGATGATATCTTTCAAATATATTGAGTTTTTGATAGTAGATGATATCTTTCAAATATATTGAGATTTTGATAGATGATATCTTTCAAATATATTGAGATTTTGATAGTAGATGATATCTTTCAAATATATTGAGTTTTTGATAGTAGATGATATCTTTCAAATATATTTACATTCTGTATAATTATTGAATCATTTCCAAGATTATAGAAATAGATTGTTACAATTTCTTCAAACATATCAATTCAACATATATCTGTTGTTCTTTTGTTGGTTCATAACATATAAATAGACTGCTGTATTGCTTTTAGCTCACTAAATGAGTATACACTACTGTATTGTTGTTAGTTCATTACATTAGTAAACAGTGCTGTATTGCTTTAGCTCACTAAATGAGTATACACTACTGAATTGTTGTTAGTTCATTACATTAGTAAACAGTGCTGTATTGTTGTTAGCTCACTAAATGAGTATACACTACTGTATTGTTGTTAGTTCATTACATTCATAAACAGTGCTGTATTGCTGTTAGTTCATTACATTAGTAAACAATGTTGTATTGCTGTTGGCTCACTAAATGAGTATACACTATTATATTGCTGTTAGCTCATTACATTAGTAAACAGTGCTGTATTACTGTTATATCATTATATGTGTAAACATTGCTGCACAAAATGTTTTGAAAGTTGTTTTTTTTTAATCTTCACTTCTAAGCAATAACAATTATGTAATAGTTTATAACAATTATGTAATAGTTTATAAGTGAAGATTAAAAAATAATGAATGTGTTGTAATACTGAGTTTGGTATAGGTCATTCATTTCTATATTTGTTTTACTCCTGGCTGTTCCAATTACAGATTACAGATCTACAAGGAGGAAAGGTGGCTCCAGGCCCCATAACAGACGATCTTCAGCTTCCAATCTACCTATAGCAACTACATTAGCTATACCTCAACTTGATGCAATACAGAGGTAATAGATTAGTTCTTTTAACAAAACTTGCCTCACTCATAAGTCAAATTCAGTTTTAGCGAGACAGGATCCAATCAAATGAAAATTATTCAACGATAAATTGATTGATTCCCAGGCTGGTCATTTTCAGAAACCGAAATAAAAGAACAACAAACGAATGTTTAGAGTGAAAAAATATTCTCTTTTGATTCATGATGTCTGATGAGCTTCATGAAGATCAATAAATTACTTCATAGAATGATTCCAATAAAATGAATAATACTCATCTTAGCTGTAATTCGGTCGACGTTTTAAAACTCTATGAATATATCTCTACCTCAGTTTGTTGAATATTCATCAAGCGATTGATTCGAATTCGTTTCATCAATTAAACAAAAATATTATTTTTAAGTTTGTCTCTAAAATGTAATTTGATTGCTACCACCATAAATTTTCATGGACTACAACCTTTCTCCCTTATTATGATGACTTACTTGCTCACCATGACATTCAGTGACACCAATGACTACAGTCACCCAACTCTCATCAGGTGACATCAAGGCACCAGTACCTACACCCTCCCCCCCCCCACCCGGCTACACGGACACACATCACAAGGTCGTATCCATAGAGGCCATAAAACTAAAAAATATTTCGGGACTATTGAGACGTTTTACTTGGGTTTGAGAAAAATGAAATGACGCAATATGGCAAAGAAATATTTAAGATTATTGTTTTATTTTTATAAACTTCTTAATCTTGTTTATAAAGAAAAAGTTATTATTATTTAATAAAGAAATGATTATCATGTATTATAAGCAAATGATCTCTTTTATTGGAAGATTGAGTTGATTGGAAACAATACATACTGAATAGGCTTTTATAACTACCAATTCGGGATATATTTGTTTGTTATTGTTTAGTTTTAAATTATCTCTTTTAGTAAATATATCGAAAGGTAGAGGTTTGGCAGCTCACATCTTCAGTAGCATATATAAATGTGCAGCAGTCAGAGATGCTGTTATGGAAAGATCAACTATCCTGTTGCCTACTACCACCTCACTACTATAGACAGATCAACCAGCCTAGGCTGAAGTCACATAATTTTATTCGTTTTTAAACCATGTAATTCTTCATACTTTGATTGAAATGTCTGCCAAACATTCAGCTCCATTCCGTCTATTTCAACAGGTCTCAGAAACTGCTTGACATGCGACTCCAGCAGTTGCAGGCGAACCACAAAGAGACGAATCGCCTCCAGGATGACGTGGAGTTCATCAGGCGCCTGATGGCAGAGAATCAAAAGGCTCTTTGCAACGTCGTACAGGCCCTGGCCAACATCCAGGGGGAAATCGTCAACCTCGTCCAGTGCCTCAAGCCGCAGCCCAAACCCAAGCCAGCCAACAGCGTCAGCCCACAGGGCAGCGTCCCTAACGCCCACTACCCGTCTAACGCGGTGATGATGCTGCCCGCCAGCGGGACGATCATTATGGAGAGAGACGTTGAGGTGGGAGGGGGGACCGTGTGTGGTGGGAAGAAGATTGAAAGGGAGAGGGGAGGGAGCGGAGACAGGGGCGTCTTCAAGAAAGAAAGAAATGACTCAAGAAAGAGATCCGGCCCTGAAGAAGATGAAAGTAAAGTATGATAATGTAAGATGAAAGTACAGTATGATAATGTAAGATGAAAGTACAGTATGATAATGTAAGATGAAAGTACAGTATGATAATGTTATATTTTTTTTGTTCGGTCAAGCTCTCCACTTGTTACACCAGGACACATCGCTGTCATAATGGTTTCCTTACCAACTTGTGATCCTTCATCAACACCTCGCTCATTCCTCTGCCAACTGCTCTAATAATATGATGTGAGAACTGCTGCCAATTGTGTCATCTTTCTGATAAGTCCGATATTCAGCACACATGTGAGCAGCTTATATAGTGATCCTCAACTTTTGTTTTTTTAATGACCTTTTCAAACAGTCTATGACCAAAATAAATCAATAAAATTGTGGAATGTTTCTGCTACTTCAACACCAGACTTGATATGTTAGTAATGAGCTGAGCTGTATATTGCTTCACTCTTGACTGCTATACACTTCAACGACATGTACAGACCTGCCTTGAGAGAAATTAATTGAAGATCTCTGTTGGAATTTATTTTCCTCTTTATTTTATACACAAAATAAACTTGTATGAAAATTGAAAAACTTTATTTGCAAGTTTGTGGCTGATTATTTATTGTAACCAACTATCGATGAGGCATAGTTCAATATGTTCACCGTAAGAAATTTTAATAATGTATTATAAGATTATATTAAACAATTGTCAATGTCACAGTCTGTGGTTCACAAGCAAAGGTGAGAACTCTATTTTAGAGTGATTGTTGTATTTATATGTAAATATTACATCATTTATATTGGTGTTTCATTATGAGATAAAAAGAAATTAGTGTTGTCTTCACTAAAATAGCAGAGCGTTTCATAAACGGGTGACGATGAAAGCTATATGTTCAGGACATGAATAAATTTAGATTGAAAGTAGTAGGTTAAAGTTTGAAACCAATGTCACTTGAGAGACTAATTCTGTTTAAAAGATTAGTTTTGTGTGCAAAGATAATTAAGCTTTAACGGGGAACAAAAGATATAGATGTTTTTTCCTTTTGAAATAATTAAAAAAAAAACAACAGAAAGGTTAGCTTTTTTTAATTTTATAGAAAGAAATAGTGAATTATTTTTAGTAAGAAGACTGGGTTACTGTACGTTGATTACTACATTTACTTTGCTCGGTGTCACGGATTTCAAAACATTGCAAGGGTGGACAACTTGCAATGGAGACAACATTGCAAGGGTGGACAACTTGCAATGGAGACAACATTTTAAAACATCAAAGCATTTTTAACAGTAACTGTCAGTGTGTTGTGTGAACGCATTCATTCAATATATTGATTTCATAACAAAATATGATATGCGTTTCCAGACCTGTGCTAATGGAGATATTTTGAAGAATTGATGGGTTGTGCGATGAGTCGACGAAGAAAATGTATTAGTTTATTCGAACACAAATTTGCATTCAGTTTATGACATAAATGATGATATAATGATTTAAAAAATAAAATGTGTGTGAGAGAATCAAGAGTTAGTAAAATAGAAGTAAAACAAGTTGTGAAGTAGTGCCGGCCGCTACTATATATGGTAGTCACGTGATGTGGCTGAATGAAATCTAAAGTTTGTCACAGTTTGTCTTCAAGTTATTTCACTGAATTATGCAAATATTATTGCACGATGTAAATTAAACTTTCACAAAGCGCAGTCATCGAGCAACCAAATGGTTTTTGTAATTTGAATATTATTATTTTTTTTTAAATACAGAAAGAATGGGATGCTAGGCATTAGACTAATTTTGGAAACGTATGAATTACGTCGTTTCTCTTCCTAAGATTTTTGTTTTCATCATGTTTTAATTAAAAACTAAATAGGTTCTCTGATTGGATAAAGAGATCAGAAAATAAAATCGTCACGAGCAATGTATTTATTTAATTACCTTTGTGTCAGTTTGCACTAAATAAACCAAACTCCTATTGAACGACACCTTTGATTCAGACTATAGTGGCTACACATTGTCTTCATTTTTTTGTTTATCCGTTTATAATTGGAATGATACCTCCATATCCGAACGACTAAAAACTTGAACTACTCAAAAATTCGATCAAAATAAATTGTGAGAAAATTTGACAGGATTCGAACCAAACTTTGGATCTCAAGTCCTTGGGGCAGGTATGGGCAAGTTTTTTTGAGCTTTGGGGCACAATTGCTACATCTGGGTCGCTACGTTTAGGTTGCTACATCAGAGTTGTTCCATTTGGGTTGCCACATTTTGGTTGATACATCTTGGCTGCTGCATTCGGGTTGCTACATTTTTGTCGCTACATTTGGTTTGCAACATTTGCGCTGCTATATTTAGGTTGCTACATTTTGGTTGCTACTTCTGGGTTGAAACATTTGGGTTGATACACTTGGGTTGCTATATTTGGGTTGCCACATTTTGGTTGATATATCTTGGCTGCTACATTCGGGTTGCTACATTTTTGTTGCTACATTTGGTTTGCAACATTTGCGCTGCTATATTTGGGTTGCTACATTTGGTTGCTCGATTCAATAATTCTAAATTTGGCCTCATATATGAAGTTCAGTGTTTGATTTCTCGATTCAATAATTCCGAATTTGGCCTTAACATTGAATTGTTTGTTGTAGTTTGTTGGGGACTATAGAACGGATCGACCCCTTGCATATTCCTGAAATATCAGAAAAAAATTGGCATGGAACTCGGATAAGGGGGTATCATTTGTGTAGATAACCAAATGTAGTAGAGTTTTTTCCCTATGTGTTAGCAGCCAAACTATCACTATGACGTGATTCGTGTGACTGTTGATGGGTTTATGAACATATCTGTTGTTATTCATACATCAATTGTAATTTTTATTTAAATGTGTTTAATTCTTCTTCTTTTTTTAACTTCCGCATATCAATGATTTACCTCAAAATGAATTGCCCCACATTTCTTCCTTATTCCTAAATCTAGTTAGTGCTATGCAGATTTTATAGAATGCAGAATGTGTGTGTTTCAATTATTTTTTTAAAAACAATATTTATAATTTTGTGTCTGTTTAGTCCATGCGCACAACAAAGTCATTCAGATTAATAGAAGATGTCATTCAGATTAATAGAAGATGTCATTCAGATTAATAGAAGATGTCATTCAGATTAATAGAAGATGCCATTCAGATTAATAGAAGATGCCATTCAGATTATTAGAAGATGTCATTCAGATTGATAGAAGATGTCATTCAGATTAATAGAAGATGTCATTCAGATTGATAGAAGATGTCATTCAGATTAATAGAAGATGCCATTCAGATTATTAGAAGATGTCATTCAGATTGATAGAAGATGTCATTCAGATTAATAGAAGATGCCATTCAGATTAATAGAAGATGTCATTCAGATTAATAGAAGATGCCATTCAGATTAATAGAAGATGTCATTCAGATTAATAGAAGATGTCATTCAGATTAATAGAAGATGTACAAATGATATTTAAGTATATAGTTGTTGATTGTTTTTGTTTTGTCTTATCAAGTATCAAATTAAAATGAACTTTTCTAGATAAAAAGCACCAATTACGAAAAGTAATAATAATAATATATGTAATAGTAATCAGTAACCTTTGTATAATGTTAGGAATAGAATCAAAGACTAGGTTTCTCATGGTTTGTCCGATTACATAGTGAGATACTTATACCAGTATTCGATGAATGAGTACCACATTAGTGAGTACCAGTATTCGATTTCCCATTTTCAATAAACTATCTACTACATCTTATCCAGTCCAATATATATTTGTGTAATGGTGAAAATGTAATAATTAAGCAAAAGAAAAAGAACTGTTCTGATTGGTAGATTCTTGTAAATAGGTAGAATTGATTATCATTATATGTATAAAAAAAATATAGAATACATGTACAGAGATTTCAACATAACAACTCTTTGTACATATTTATACAAATCATTTATGTTGATATTCTAACCTATAATAGTTTGTTTGTTTTTTTAAATCATAATTATACGTTTTATTTATTTATTTATTATTGATTTTCTATTAGTATTTACCTACAGGTTTGATTATACTGTAGTTTAATGCAATGCAGTGAAAGACAAGCGGTTGAATTTTTGTTTAAGGATCAAAACGGTGTTTTATTTGAATGCTTAAATCATTTCATATAATTTTGGGCATAAGTCAAACCACAGTATGCCATTAAAGACTTTCGTTTAATTAACTACTGATTACTTTTTTTTTTTGTTTTAATTGAAAGATTCACTAAGATAGGTCGATGTACTGAAAGGAATAATCTCAAAATAATTTATCTTTGAACTTGGAAGAAGTTATTAGCTGTAGAGACTTCTTTAACCATCCACTCCCTCCCCTAGTACATCAGCTGTGAAGGAAACATTTTTTTTTTGCCTTATAAATGATGTAACAGCTGTTTCTTACATATAAGTCTAACCAACTATCTAGTCCTGTGACTAAAAAAAAGTTGGGAACTAGCTACTGAGTAGTTCTGTGACTAAAAAAACGTTGGGAAATAGTTACTGACTAATTCTGTGACTAAAAAAAAGTTGGGAACTAGCTACTGACTAGTTTTGTGACTAAAAAAAAGTTGGGAAATAGCTACTGACTAATTCTGTGACTAAAAAAAGTTGGGAAATAGCTACTGACTAGTTCTGTGACTAAAAAAAAGTTGGGAAATAGTTACTGACTAGTTCTGTGACTAAAAAAAAGATGGTATATACTCACTAACTAGCTGTGTGACTAAACAGATTGACTATACCTACTAACTAGCTATGTGACTAGACACAATTCCATTTTGAAAGCGTGAACATTCGAATGACTCTGGTAACTTGTATTAGATTGTTTTGTACATTTATTTTTATCTTTCCCCCCCCCCCCAATTAGCCCTACCCCCCTCACCATTCAGCTATAATCCATAATCAAATAATTTTCATTGTATTATTATTATTATTTTTTAATAAAGAATTTCATTAATACAATTATTATTCCTTTGTGTGTGTTTATTTGGTTAATATACACACACACAAAATTACAAATTATACCTGATGATGTTCTTTAATCTGTTTGTACTGTAATCAAACTGCAGAAAACTGTAAACTTAGAACCCTAGAGCTATGCATACAACTTTTTTTTTGTTTTGTTTTTACTGTTGTTTGCATACCACAATGTAAACTGTGTTCTTCTTGACACAATTTATTTTCGATTTCAGGTTTAAGTTATGCAAAAAGTTGTGACTCGTCTACTGAAAACATTTGAAATCAAATAAATTGTAACATATGACAATACAAGGAACTGGTGTTGTTATTTACTTCGAAATTTATGACACTATGTGTATGTCATGTTCTTAAGTGGGGGCGGGGGGGGCGAGGTATGTATGTCATGTTCTTAAGTGTGGGGGCGGGGGTATGTATGTCATGTTCTTAAGTGTGGGGGCGAGGTATGTATGTCATGTTCTTAAGTGTGGGGGCGAGGTATGTATGTCATGTTCTTAAGTGTGGGGGGCGGAGGTATGTATGTCATGTTCTTAAGTGTGGGGGGCGGGGTATGTATGTCATGTTCTTAAGTGTGGGGGCGGGGGTATGTATGTCATGTTCTTAAGTGTGGGGGCGAGGTATGTATGTCATGTTCTTAAGTGTGGGGGGCAGTATGTATGTCATGTTCTTAAGTGTGGGGGGCGAGGTATGTATGTCATGTTCTTAAGTGTGGGGGCGGGGGTATGTATGTCATGTTCTTAAGTGTGGGGGGCGGGGGGTATGTATGTCATGTTCTTAAGTGTGGGGGGCGGGGGTATGTATGTCATGTTCTTAAGTGTGGGGGCGGGGGTATGTATGTCATGTTCTTAAGTGTGGGGGGCGGGGGTATGTATGTCATGTTCTTAAGTGTGGGGGGCGGGGGTATGTATGTCATGTTCTTAAGTGTGGGGGGCGGGGGTATGTATGTTATGTTCTTAAGTGTGGGGGGCGGGGGGCGAGGTATGTATGTCATGTTCTTAAGTGTGGGGGGCGGGGGTATGTATGTCATGTTCTTAAGTGTGGGGGGCGGAGGTATGTATGTCATGTTCTTAAGTGTGGGGGGCGGGGTATGTATGTCATGTTCTTAAGTGTGGGGGGCGGGGGGCGAGGTATGTATGTCATGTTCTTAAGTGTGGGGGGCGGGGGTATGTATGTCATGTTCTTAAGTGAGGGGGCGAGGTATGTATGTCATGTTCTTAAGTGTGGGGGCGGGGGTATGTATGTCATGTTCTTAAGTGTGGGGGGCGGGGGGCGAGGTATGTATGTCATGTTCTTAAGTGTGGGGGGCAGGGGTATGTATGTCATGTTCTTAAGTGTGGGGGGCAGGTATGTATGTCATGTTCTTAAGTGTGGGGGGGCGGAGTATGTATGTCATGTTCTTAAGTGTGGGGGGGGAGGTATGTATGTCATGTTCTTAAGTGTGGGGGCGAGTATGTATGTCATGTTCTTAAGTGTGGGGGCGGGGGTATGTATGTCATGTTCTTAAGTGTGGGGGGCGGGGGTATGTATGTCATGTTCTTAAGTGTGGGGGGCGGGGTATGTATGTCATGTTCTTAAGTGTGGGGGGCGAGGTATGTATGTCATGTTCTTAAGTGTGGGGGGCGGGGGTATGTATGTCATGTTCTTAAGTGTGGGGGGCGGAGGTATGTATGTCATGTTCTTAAGTGTGGGGGGCGGGGTATGTATGTCATGTTCTTAAGTGTGGGGGGCGGGGGTATGTATGTCATGTTCTTAAGTGTGGGGGGCGAGGAGTATGTATGTCATGTTCTTAAGTGTGGGGGGCGAGGTATGTATGTCATGTTCTGTAGGAGTGTGGGGGGCGGAGGTATGTATGTCATGTTCTTAAGTGTGGGGGGCAGGGGTATGTATGTCATGTTCTTAAGTGTAGGGGGGCGATGTATATGTCATGTTCTTAAGTGTAGGGGGGCAGGGGTATGTATGTCATGTTCTTAAGTGTGGGGGGCGGGGGTATGTATGTCATGTTCTTAAGTGTGGGGGCGGGGGGCGAGGTATGTATGTCATGTTCTTAAGTGTGGGGGGCGGGGGTATGTATGTCATGTTCTTAAGTGTGGGGGGCGAGGTATGTATGTCATGTTCTTAAGTGTGGGGGGCGGGGTATGTATGTCATGTTCTTAAGTGTGGGGGGCGAGGTATGTATGTCATGTTCTTAAGTGTTGGGGGCGGGGGTATGTATGTCATGTTCTTAAGTGTGGGGGGCGGGGGGGCGAGGTATGTATGTCATATTCTTAAGTGTGGGGGCGGGGGGGTATGTATGTCATGTTCTTAAGTGTGGGGGGCGGAGGTATGTATGTCATGTTCTTAAGTGTGGGGGCGGGGGTATGTATGTCATGTTCTTAAGTGTGGGGGGGGCGGGGGTATGTATGTCATGTTCTTAAGTGTGGGGGGCGGGGGTATGTATGTCATGTTCTTAAGTGTGGGGGGCGGGGGGTATGTATGTCATGTTCTTAAGTGTGGGGGGCGGTGGTATGTATGTCATGTTCTTAAGTGTGGGGGGCGGGGGTATGTATGTCATGTTCTTAAGTGTGGGGGGCGGGGGTATGTATGTCATGTTCTTAAGTGTGGGGGGCGGGGTATGTATGTCATGTTCTTAAGTGGGGGGCGGGGGTATGTATGTCATGTTCTTAGTGTGGGGGGCGGGGGTATGTATGTCATGTTCTTAAGTGTGGGGGGCGGGGGGGGCGGGGGGGCGAGGGTATGTATGTCATGTTCTTAAGTGTGGGGGCGAGGTATGTATGGTGAGGTATGTATGTCATGTTCTTAAGTGTGGGGGGCGGGGGGGGGGGGGAGGTATGTATGTCATGTTCTTAAGTGTGGGGGGCGGGGGGCGAGGTATGTATGTCATGTTCTTAAGTGTGGGGGGCAGGGGGGGGCGAGGTATGTATGTCATGTTCTTAAGTGTGGGGGGCATGTAGTGTGGGGGCAGGGGGCGAGGTATGTATGTCATGTTCTTAAGTGTGGGGGGCGGGGGTATGTATGTCATGTTCTTAAGTGTGGGGGGCGGGGGTATGTATGTCATGTTCTTAAGTGTGGGGGGCGGGGGGGCGAGGTATGTATGTCATGTTCTTAAGTGTGGGGGGCGGGGGTATGTATGTCATGTTCTTAAGTGTGGGGGGCGGGGGTATGTATGTCATGTTCTTAAGTGTGGGGGGCGGGGGGGTAGGTATGTCATGTTCTTAAGTGTGGGGGCGGGGGCAGGTATGTATGTCATCTTCTTAAGTGTGGGGGGCGGGGGTATGTATGTCATGTTCTTAAGTGTGGGGGGCGGGGGGGCGAGGTATGTATGTCATGTTCTTAAGTGTGGGGGGCGGGGGTATGTATGTCATGTTCTTAAGTGTGGGGGGCGGGGGTATGTATGTCATGTTCTTAAGTGTGGGGGGCGGGGGTATGTATGTCATGTTCTTAAGTGTGGGGGAGGGAGGGCGGGTGTATGTATAACACGTTCTTAAGTGGGGGCGCGGGTATGAGTTAGTCATGCAGCTTACAAATAACTATACAGACTATTTGAATAATTTTGTGGGGGGGGGGGCAATTAGAAACAGATGAATTTGATGACAGATGGGAGGAGGGCACTGACATGGGCCTGCACCAGGTGCTCATATTAGGCCTTTGACATTCTCCACCAGCTGGGGCCCCACCGGATCACACCCACGCACTAATAGCCATGTCATTTTATACAAGTTTAATGTACCCAAGAGCTGGGGATACTGACGTGTTGCACCCAGTGGCACAATTAGACGGCACAATTAGAGGCATCATTAGATGGCACAATTAGAGACACAATTAGACGGCACAATTAGACGGAACAGTTAGACGGCACAATTAGACGGCATAATTAGATGGCACAATTAGAGGCATCATTAGATGGCACAATTAGAGACACAATTAGACGGCACAATTAGACGGAACAGTTAGACGGCACAATTAGAGGCATCATTAGATGGCACAATTAGAGACACAATTAGACGGCATAATTAGACGGAACAGTTAGACGGCACAATTAGAAGCATCATTAGACGGAATAATTAGACGACACAATTAGACGGCACAAATAGACGGCACAATTAGACGGCGTAATTGACGCATTTTCACTACTTTAGTTTTTTGTTTGTTTTTGAAATTAAAGTGGTGCAGCGTTTTCAACATCCACCCGTGTTGGAACAAACGCTAGTAACACTTGGCTACACCTCCTTTTTGTGGCGGTCCTGAACCCATAAATATAAACGACGGTGCTAACTACTGCAAACCACATATAATATATATATCCTGTCTATGTCTGTAAGGCCTATAGGCATATATTAAGTAAAAGATATTGGCCAACGGTGAAAAATATGTAGTGCACTGATATATGTTCGTTTACAATTCACATTACCTTAACTAAACTGTAATAATTACCCCAACTAAACTGTAATAATTACCCCAACTAAACTGTAATAATTACCTCAACTAAACTGTAATAATTACCCCAACTAAACTGTAATAATTACCTCAACTAAACTGTAATAACTACCTCAACTAAACTGTAATAATTACCTCAACTAAACTGTAATAATAACCTCAACTAAACTGTAATAATTACCTCAACTAAACTGTAATAGTTACCTCAACTAAACTGTAATAATTACCTCAACTAAACTGTAATAATTACCTCAACTAAACTGTAATAACTACCTCAACTAAACTGTAATAATTACCTCAACTAAACTGTAATAATTACCTCAACTAAACTGTAATAATTACCTCAGCTAAACTGTAATAATTACCTCCAACTAAACTGTCAATAATTTACCCCAACTAAACTGTAATAACTACCTCAACTAAACTGTAATAATTACCCCAACTAAACTGTAATAACTACCTCAACTAAATTGTAATAATTACCCCAACTAAACTGTAATAATTACCTCAACTAAACTGTAATAATTACCCCAACTAAACTGTAATAACTACCTCAACTAAACTGTAATAATTACCTCAACTAAACTGTAATAATTACCTCAACTAAACTGTAATAATTACCTCAACTAAACTGTAATAATTACCCCAACTAATCTGTAATAACTACCTCAACTAAACTGTAATAATTACCCCAACTAAACTGTAATAACTACCTCAACTAAACTGTAATAATTACCCCAACTAAACTGTAATAACTACCTCAACTAAACTGTAATAATTACCCCAACTAAACTGTAATAATTACCTCAACTAAACTGTAATAACTACCTCAACTAAACTGTAATAACTACCTCAACTAAACTGTAATAATTATCTCAACTAAACTGTAATAACTACCTCAACTAAACTGTAATAATTACCTCAACTAAACTGTAATAATTACCTCAACTAAAATGTAATAACTACCTCAACTAAACTGTAATAATTACCCCAACTAAACTGTAATAACTACCTCAACTAAACTGTAATAATTACCCCAACTAAACTGTAATAACTACCTCAACTAAACTGTAATAATTACCCCAACTAAACTGTAATAACTACCCCAACTAAACTGTAATAACTACCCCAACTAAACTGTAATAATTACCTCAACTAAACTGTAATAACTACCTCAACTAAACTGTAATAATTACCCCAACTAAACTGTAATAATTACCCCAACTAAACTGTAATAATTACCTCAACTAAACTGTAATAATTACCCCAACTAAACTGTAATAACTACCTCAACTAAACTGTAATAACTACCTCAACTAAACTGTAATAATTACCCCAACTAAACTGTAATAATTACCTCAACTAAGCTATTAATAATTGCCTCAACTAAACTGTAATAATTACCCCAACTAAACTGTAATAACTACCTCAACTAAACTGTAATAATTACCTCAACTAAACTGTAATAATTACCTCAACTAAACTGTAATAATTACCTCAACTAAACTGTAATAATTACCTCAACTAAACTGTAATAATTACCTCAACTAAACTGTAATAATTACCTCAACTGAACTGTAATAACTACCTCAACTAAACTGTAATAATTACCCCAACTAAACTGTAATAATTACCTCAACTAAACTGTAATAATTACCTCAACTAAACTGTAATAATTACCCCAACTAAACTGTAATAATTACCTCAACTAAACTGTAATAATTACCTCAACTAAACTGTAATAATTACCCCAACTAAACTGTAATAGTTACCTCAACTAAACTGTAATAATTACCCCAACTAAACTGTAATAATTACCTCAACTAAACTGTAATAGTTACCTCAACTAAACTGTAATAATTACCTCAACTAAACTGTAATAATTACCTCAACTAAACTGTAATAATTACCTCAACTAAACTGTAATAATTACCTCAACTAAACTGTAATAATTACCCCAACTAAACTGTAATAGTTACCTCAACTAAACTGTAATAATTACCTCAACTAAACTGTAATAATTACCTCAACTAAACTGTAATAATTACCCCAACTAAACTGTAATAGTTACCTCAACTAAACTGTAATAATTACCCCAACTAAACTGTAATAATTACCTCAACTAAACTGTAATAATTACCTCAACTAAACTGTAATAATTACCTCAACTAAACTGTAATAGTTATCTCAACTAAACTGTAATAATTACCTCAACTAAACTGTAATAATTACCTCAACTAAACTGTAATAATTACCTCAACTAAACTGTAATAATTACCCCAACTAAACTGTAATAATTACCTCAACTAAACTGTAATAATTACCTCAACTAAACTGTAATAATTACCTCAACTAAACTGTAATAATTACCTCAACTAAACTGTAATAGTTATCTCAACTAAACTGTAATAATTACCTCAACTAAACTGTAATAACTACCTCAACTAAACTGTAATAATTACCTCAACTAAACTGTAATAACTACCTCAACTAAACTGTAATAATTACCTCAACTAAACTGTAATAACTACCTCAACTAAACTGTAATAATTACCTCAACTAAACTGTAATAATTACCTCAACTAAACTGTAATAATTACCTCAACTAAACTGTAATAATTACCTCAACTAAACTGTAATAACTACCTCAACTAAACTGTAATAATTACCTCAACTAAACTGTAATAACTACCTCAACTAAACTGTAATAATTACCTCAACTAAACTGTAATAATTACCTCAACTAAACTGTAATAATTACCTCAGCTAAACTGTAATAATTACCTCAACTAAACTGTAATAATTACCCCAACTAAACTGTAATAACTACCTCAACTAAACTGTAATAATTACCCCAACTAAACTGTAATAACTACCTCAACTAAATTGTAATAATTACCCCAACTAAACTGTAATAATTACCTCAACTAAACTGTAATAATTACCCCAACTAAACTGTAATAACTACCTCAACTAAACTGTAATAATTACCTCAACTAAACTGTAATAATTACCTCAACTAAACTGTAATAATTACCTCAACTAAACTGTAATAGTTATCTCAACTAAACTGTAATAATTACCTCAACTAAACTGTAATAACTACCTCAACTAAACTGTAATAATTACCTCAACTAAACTGTAATAATTACCTCAACTAAACTGTAATAGTTATCTCAACTAAACTGTAATAATTACCTCAACTAAACTGTAATAACTACCTCAACTAAACTGTAATAATTACCTCAACTAAACTGTAATAACTACCTCAACTAAACTGTAATAATCACTTTTGAATTTGGATCCCCCCCTCCCCCACCCTAGATACGCCTCTGCATAGAGAGCGCTTCAAATTGTGATTTTCCTATTTATCAGAGCACAAAATTATTCATTTCACTAACACAACAGGGGGTTTGTAGCAGGCATAAACCAGTTCTTTTTTTTTTAAGATTCCCACTTTTATTTTACTCCGAGCCTCAACTGATATTTTAGCCTGACTCTGTCAAAGCAAGTCGTGTCCTAGTCCTCGATGTGGCAAGCGGTAAGTGAGTCTGAGGCTTTTACCCAGTGTTTGAGGCTTTTACCCAGTGTCTGAGGCTTTTACCCAGTGTCTGAGGCTTTTACCCAGTGGTGGGATTCAAACAATGTAATAACTCGCGCTACTCTATGTTAAATAAATGTTACAGGTCTATTTAAAAGGGTTGGTGTTAAATAAATGTTACGGGTCTATTTAAAAGGGTTGGTGTTAAATAAATGTTACGGGTCTATTTAAAAGGGTTGGTGTTAAATAAATGTTACGGGTCTATTTAAAATGGTTGGTGTTAAATAAATTTTACGGGTCTATTTAAAAGGGTTGGTGTTAAATAAATGTTACAGGTCTATTTAAAAGGGTTGGTGTTAAATAAATGTTACAGGTCTATTTAAAATGGTTGGTGTTAAATAAATGTTATGGGTCTATTTAAAAGGGTTGGTGTTAAATAAATGTTACAGGTCTATTTAAAAGGGTTGGTGTTAAATAAATGTTACGGGTCTATTTAAAAGGGTTGGTGTTAAATAAATGTTACAGGTCTATTTAAAAGGGTTGGTGTTAAATAAATGTTACAGGTCTATTTAAAAGGGTTGGTGGCACTTAGGTAATAAGCCTGATCTTCACGGTGTGGGTTACGGGTTTAACTCCAGGCGTGTTCCAATCAACTACCTGTATGTCTGCCGCTGTGCCTCCATGCATGGCCATGACCCATCGCTTTTTTAACATAGGTAAGTGACCGCAGCATCAAAAGGTAAAAAAAAAGGAGGAAGTTGACAAATTACACATGCGCAGACGTACAGGTGAGAGGACAACGAGAACCAGGAAATGGTTGCAACTTAGTATTTGTTGTTTTTTCTAAACAAGTAAACTAAACACAATGAGTTAATTTCGTTACAGCGGATTTGATTTTTTTTCTGACAAGTTTTGTGCGACTCTATCAGCAAAATGAAGGAAGTTGATTTGGATAAGGCTACTATTGACACTTATCACGCGTGGGTTCAGCGCGGAATCCGAAATGACCTGAATTCAGTAAGGACTTATAAACAATTAGACTGGCTTATTAAACTTACATTGTTTTAGAAGAAATCAAAGCATTTTTTTTTTTGGTTTAAATTAACTATCAAATCACATCATTCGTTTTGTATGGGCTCAGAAGATTAACAACAGGTTAAATTTGTTATAATTCATGTACGCACATATTTATGAAATAAACACTACACACCAAGCTTACAGAGAAAAATAAACTTAGTTTATTCTGTTCATAAAGTAAAGGAATTAAATAACATGTTATTATTCCAACATCTGATCTGTATTGGTCAAAATACAATTTCTATGGGAAGATAATCTTAAAAAGCCATTTTTAACTTTTTATGTTAAAATCAAAACAGGTCTGCTCTCTCTGCTAACTTAGTATTTAATATTTTCAATACACATCTTTAAAAGCAAGACTGCATTTCAAAAATGTTTTAAAATAAGAATTATTAATATGTAATGAAAAGATTTCTTTATTTCTTTAAATATGTTTAATTTGATGAATTGTATACCTTAGTTTATCTTAACATTTCTTCTAGGTGAGTCTTGGACCAGGTAGACTACCATATAGAGCAGGTATCTTCCTGTTTGTCTGTGCCTTTTTCAGCATTTTCATAGGAATACTTCTGGTAGCTCTTCGTATGCGCCACGTGTATCTGTGGGATTGGGGAGCCCAATTTCTCGGCCCTTTCTTCTTCATTTTGTTTTTATTATGTATGGCTGGAGGATCATACATGATGCTGCTTGCAAAAAGGAAAAGCAACAAATACAGATCACAATTATATGTAAGTCATTGGTTGATTATTGAAAAAAAATATATTTATATATATTTGATACAAACAAATCTATGACGCACACTAACCTTTTGCTCTTCCACATAAAGCAATGGCTAAACTATTTTTAAAGTCTTTTTTTTTGCAGGGGCTGAAACAAACAGCAACATATTATTTAGCAAGTTAAATGATTTTATCTGAGTCACTTTCATCAGTAACAGTTTGAAATTTTGAAGTTAAGAATTTGAAAAAAAAATTTTATAAACTAAAATAAAAGATTAATTAAAACATTAAATTAAAAAAAAAAAAAAACAATCTAGAACATAAATGGTGATATATCTGTTTAATTATTGGATATTTTTTTAATCACAACCTTAATCTTATAAAACAAGAGCTTAATTATTCAATAAACATTTGTATAATTAAAATATGAAAACAGAAATCGATTAGGATTTATAATCCCAATGGTTGCAATATTTAGACAGTTTTCTCACACAGTTGTGATACATATTATTATTTCTAGCTGTACACACTGTATGCTGTTTATTGAAAGCCTTTATTTTCTTGTGTTCCCCATATATTTACTCTAGAGCATAAATATGAATAATTAGTTCATGAAGGCCAACTCAAGGAGGAGATAGGGTTTTAGTTAACTGCAATTTAGATAAGCAAATTAATGGTTAGAATGTTTAAATGCTTGTTGGTTACATAAATATGCAATTTCAATTATTAGATCTCTGGTCTTTATTCTGATTTAATGACCTTACATTTGATCAACATGCCATTTTTATCACTCGTATGCCATTTCTCTTTTAGTTTCGACCCATTGGTGATTGGGGTGTGCAGTGCATTCACAAAAGTGAGCTTGCCTTGGAGATTGAATGGAAGTAAGTTGTATTTTTTTTTTACAAATACTAAATATTTGTTTTGCCAAAATAAAATTGGCATTGTTTTAATCATTTCAATCCTTTTTAACTATACAATTTTATATTCTCAGAGAAAACCTTAAATCTGGTACTACACCTCATAAAACTGTTAAACCAAGATCAGAAGCCTATTCTCAGGTGTTTTTTTTTTTTTTAAGACATCTCATTTGTCCATAGTATGTCCATATAATAGCAATAAGTATTGAAACTATCCTTACTAACATAATATTCTTATTCCAATATTTTTGTTGTGAAAATATTTTAAATTCCCCAATAATTTTTAGTCTAGCAAAGATGCTCGTCGCACAAGGCAGCGAGATGGTAGAGATAATCATGCTTATGACAAAAGTCCACTGGATGCCAACAAACCCTTCCATCAGGATGGGCAAAGAAGAGGCCCTCCTGATGGTCATCGTGGCCCTCCTCCAGATGGTCAAAGAAGAGGACCCCCTCCTGATGGTCAAAGAAGAGGACCTCCATCTGATGGTCAGAGAAGAGGACCTCCATCTGATGGTCCAAGAAGAGGACCTCCACCTGATGGTCAGAGAAGAGGACCCCCTCCTGATGGTCAACAAAGAGGACCCCCTCCAGATGGTCAACGAAGAGGACCCCCTCCAGGTGGTCAACGAAGAGGTCCACCACCAGACTATGAAGAAAGAAGAGGACCAGGGTATCAAGAAATTTATATCAATTATTCAGTACATGTCAAAAAGATGAAACATATTGTTGCATTTGGTAGAGCTTAATTGCATACATTTTGATATGAAAATTTGATTCAGAAAATGTAATACCATACAACATAAATTAGAAAGCTTTCATATTTATAGTTTTAAGTTCCTTTTGTTTTTTGAAGGCTTTGAACTAATTTGGGATCCTTAACGTGACTATCCCTTAACCCGTGTATGGGTCATTGGGGCACCGTTGTTGACCAAAAATAGTTCCCGCCATTTTCTCCAGTCCTGTGCTGCTTTTTGGGAGTCGACGAACGACAGACCGGTCCATTCTTTGATGTTGTCTTCCCATCTCTTCTTTTGTCTTCCTCTTTTCCTTCCTCCGTTGGTTGTACCTTGCATGATTGTCTTTGCAATTTGGGATTTGGGATCCAGTCTTCTTTTTTACGGCATACCTCGTATACTTAAAACACATGCTTAAGATAACACCATCTAAATGTAGCATTAAGCTATCAGAGGTGTATATACCAAAATAAGCCCTAATTAGAATAATTAGGAGGAATGAAAAAAGTTCACACATCTCAACAGAAATGCTTTTTCTTTTAATTTTCCTATGCAAATTTCTTCCCTTGTGTACATTACATTTTCTGATTTAATAAGATAACAAACTCTTTGCTTCTGAGTAAAACCTTGGTATATCTTTGATTGATTTGAATTTGTAAAATAATTTATCAATAGAAATTTTTATTCTAATTCAAAGAGGAAATCAGTGTGCTTTAATCTTTTATTATACGCTCACATTTATGTAGAGAGATTTCATAACCTAATAAATTCTAATAATGTTAACATAACAGTTCAGAATATAAACAGATGACGTTAATATAAAAAAAAAGAAATGTATTCTCTGTTGATGTTGCAGTCCTAATGATCGCCTAAGACCACCAACTAATGGTCACAGAGGTCCTCCACCACCTGGAGGAGCTGCAAGGATTCCACTTGAAGAGGGACGAAGACCTCGAGGAGTACCCAGATTTGATGGTGTGGAGAAGATACCTGATGAAGCGTAGGTTTCAAAAAATTATCTTTCACTTTTTTATGATCTACTAGGCTATATTTAATTATCAGATTACCCATATTTGATATCAATGTGAAGGTCTGGTTTTCATCTATTCAATTATCTGGGTCATTTGTGTGATTATCATGTTATGTAATAACGGGAGGAATCCAGATCCACTTTGGGGGAAACCAAATGGTTTAATAATTCTTCAATGTCAAAATTCAATTAATACAGTAATCAATAGAAAAATTTATCTTTTATATTTATGGGGAAGTAATTATTTTCAATAATAGAGAAGATTTCAATCATCACTAAATGACACCCCCTGCTCCCAGCATAAGGATAAAGGTTGCTTTTTTATTATACATTAGGTGTAATTGAGTTAACAAAGTGTTTCAACTAACTTATTCTATACTTAAAATATAATCAAAAAGAGTAAAGAGGGTATAAAACCTCAAATCCTCCCTCCCATGGGCATTTTTTTTTAAAGTGATAAAATTCCTGATAGTGTTGGATGAGTGATATTTAAAATTTCCTTATGATTAAGGATTACATTTAAAATGATGATGTTGTAGGATGATACGGGTAACTACATTCTACATTTAAAACAATTCTGTGTCACTACTATGTTTGGTTTTATTAGTATAAATTGGATCACTTAATATTTTTTTAAGATTACAATTTTTTTGAGACTTTATGAGCAGCATCCGAATTTTGTTTTTATGTACCAAAATGTTGACCAATTTCAAAAATTATAATTTTTAACTCTTAATCGACGGCAGGTTTTTGGCCATTTTTCATTACCAAACAGGTGTCCTTACATTTTGGACTATGTTGTCTGTTTCCTTTATAGCCCATATATGTGTTATATATCATTTTTTTCTACTTTTGATAAGCTTTAAAACTGTGCAGTTTATTTTTGTGAATATGAGACTTGATAATGTTTAAAAAAAAGAATTTAACAAAAAAAAAAAAAAAATTTTTTTTTAAAAAGTGTACAAACACCAATAAGACAAAAAACTAGTATTAAAAACAAACACATTTTTTCAGACATTTTATTAATCTATATTTATTTCTGAAAGGAAAGATTCAGTTTTCAATCAATTTCTTCAACAAATAAATGTTTGGTGACTTTTTTTCAAATATGCATATTTTCCCTCATTATTCATATAAAATTGGTATATTTCAATTTTTTTCTTTCCCTAAATATTTTTTTTCTCAGTATATATTAAATATATCATTCTTTTGATAATAAAATGGTAGTTTAATTAAATCTATATTTTATCATAATATTTAGCTATTTTATTAGAATTATCAATATATTAAAATCAATAAGACAAAGTTATTAGAATTATCAATATATTAAAATCAATAAGACAAAGTAATAATCAGGTTTGAATGCAAAAAGAAAAAGATATATAATTAGTTAAAATGTTTGGCTTACATAAACTACTATCAATTCTGGATGAAAAATCTAAATGTGAGAACAAAGCATTTAGAAATGATTTGTTTAAAAGTAAATTTTATTAATTAATTTTCGTTAAAAAGATAATTCCGAACTAAATCCACACAGCATTCTTTCCCACTCTTCTTGATACATGGACTCTTTCCTCTGCACTTGTAGCTTTCAGATCTTTCTCTACATCAATGACCCAACTGTTTCTTGAAATCACAAATTGTTACTTGGTATCCTGAATATGTATATAGGGAAAAAAAAAAATTTAAATTAGCTTGTGATACTGAGATAAACAATTTCTATCTTTCATAACGCACAAAAACATATCACACACTACACTTGACATTTGTTCTTCTCTAAACCTTGTCATTTGAATAGCACAATCTACATTTACTACATTTATTTACTATTATTGGGTCTATTGCATGTTTTAAAAAAAGAGTGGCTTAGTCGCAAGAGGTACTGGAGCACTTTCTGAAATATTTTAAAGTCTCCAATGAGTTCTTCAGAAAAATGTAATTGTCCATAATTATTAGGTCTGTGTAAATCTTAAGATTCGTCTATAGAAATATTTTCATATGGTTGAACACTATGTCATGCATTTCATTTTTATGTATGTCAGTAGTGTTCTTACTTTACATAATTTGTCATTAGGGTTTTCATTTTCAGGATTTGTAATTTTTAAGAAACTCAGAATAGCTTTAAATCTGTCAAAAGACATAAATGCACAAGGCCAGAATCCATTATAAATAAAGAGGCTTTTTACTCCAAAATCTGTCAATACTAGAGGTTTTAACTATTCCTGCATACATTATCAGCCCACAAAAGCTATAAAATTCCTCTGGTGTAATACCAAACCAACCCTTGTAAATACTTACTTTTGTGGTCCATGAATCTTTGCGTAATCATTAGTATACTGGCTTATGCGAGTTACTTTATCCAGTGTGAAGTATAGTTTGAAGTAATCCATGGCATGGAAGAACCTCTTTGCACTGTCTCTTGTTCTAACTTCTTTCAAGTGAATACCTGGAACCCTTTGTGGTAGAATTGAAGGAGGTGACTTTCTCATCTTAGCCAATGAAGCTGTGTCAAATAAAAATAATGTAATTAATTATAAATTAAGTTTTTTTATTTTTTTTCATATAAAATAATGTTTTAAATGTAATAATAAAATATATAAATAATATATATCAAACAAAACAGAAGACTATAGTACATATATCTGTGTGCTCTTCTATCAGCTGATTTTTGTTTATCAATCAGCTGAGAGCTAAAGATTTATATAGTACCATGCTTTAAATGGAAAAACAAAATATTTAACATGTATTTTAAAGTTTTTTATATTATTAATACACTTACAATATTTTTCTGCTAAAATGTTATAACTAGCTTGATATTAGGTGATTATTTAGCATATAACAGACCATAACTCGTAAAAAATAAAACGAAAAAAAAATACAGCATGTTGTTGTGAGCATTGGTATACTTACACATGAGTATTAGATGCATTAAAACTTCCATTGAACGAAACATTTTCATTATCTGAAACATCAGAAACGTCGGTTAGATCCCAGACTTCATCATCACTTGAATCTAACTCGGAATCAGGCTGAAAATCTGAGTCAGAATCCATTATTATGAGCAGGACGAAGTGAGCCTTGACTCTGCCGGCTTTCAAAATGGCGTTCGGAGGAAGTGTCGTTATCGGCTTTGTTTACGTTTTTAAAGTCGCGAGAATTTATATTTATTATAAAATTTCGTAAATATTTTTTAAATTTTAATGTACAAAGTCCATTTTATTACAATAAAATAACAATTAAATTTTTAAAAAATAAAAAATAATATTATTTGTATTACGTTAAAAATAATTGCCAAAAATGGCTCATTTCTTTGTATGCCGTCGTTTAAGATTTAAAATTTTGAAAAAGTGATACATTGGGATGGGTGTGTAAATGCCACTTTGATTCTAAATGTTGTTTGTTATGATGAGGAAGGGTGTCATTATTTGGCTATGAAATTTACTATAGGAAAATTTTTATACTGGCAATATTTTCTTAAGATGGTTTCATTTATTATGATAGTGCAACATTTCAATATAGTTAAATTTAAAAGTTTTAATGAATATATTCTGCTTCAAAACAATCAGAAATTGTTCTTTTATTTTAATATTACTAGTGGGAAGCTGTATATTCTTGTTGACATATGGGGTGTTGGAGTTTGAAAGAATCAATAGAATACTTTAGGTTCAATCTCCGGTAAGGACCAATGGATATTTCAGGTCATGGGGAAAGTTCCTGCTGTATCTCCCATGGTGCCTCCATGGCCATTGCACTATCGGCTATGGTGGGGATGAAAGTGGTTTATATGAGCTACTGTATTTCATCTTCCTTATGGAGACTTCACACACAGCTTCAAATAGGTTCAGAAATTATTAGTGTCAATTAAGACTTTGCTAAGAAATAAATTTGAGCCTTATGGTTAAACATTTAATGACACGTGCTAGTTAGAGCATGGTTGGATCTTTTTAGAGCATGGTTGGATCTTTTTAGAGCATGGCTGGAATTTTTAGAGCATGGTTGGATCTTTTTGAGCACATAATTGCAGATGTATTTATGATTTTATTATCTCATAATATACTAGCTTTAATTATATTATAAACTTATACAAAAAGATTTCTTATCCTAGGTTTTTGTTGAAACATTTAAGACTTCATTAATTAAAATTGTTTTATACTTCAAAATCTTTTCCAGCCTCCGTGATGTTCGAAATATAATGGATAAATCTCATGATGAATCAGACATCTAAAGCCAAGAACACTATGCAGCTTTGTACATATTTTATCAAATAACTATTTTGAAGCCAACATCGTACTTTTCATTTATACTTGCCTGTAAAAAGGTTACCAAAATCAAAGCACGTAACAAGCAGCCAGGAAACTATAAATTCAGTATGTACAGTTGATTTAATTACACGTGATCCTCTGCTGTACAAAATTTAAGACATCTTGTTAACTTGTTTACATATTTTCTTTATTCACAGCTCTGCAATTTATCTACTTATTTTTATTATATTTAAGATAGTGCTCAGCAATTCAGTAATGGATATTATGTATGCTTTTCAAATGTGTTTCAATAATATTCTTAGAAATAATAGTGCAAATATTTGTTGATGGTAACCTGTCATAATAAGAATCCTTTTATTTAGCTCTGCTTTTGATAATGCCATGTACGATTTTCAACACTTACTGCCACATTCAAAGAATACAGTTATATAGGTCAACATTTACCCTGTTCTTTTTTTTATGTTAATGAGCATTCATATCTATGGATATGTAAATATTTTGCGATAGATGTACATTTACCAAATACCGATATTCAAAAAATTTAGTTACCAAATTAATTGATTTTTAATGTTACTTTGTATCTGTGACAATTTTTAATAGGAATTTTTTTTATGAATACAAATATGGACCTTGTGTTCAGTCTTTTTTTATGCCAATCATACATTCCATTAGTACATATTAAATTTAATCTTAAGATGTTCATTTGCAATGTATCTTAACATCTTTTTTACTGTACAATACTTCAATAAAATGCCTCCAAGAGTCAAGTCTTAATCTTTCATTTACTTATTGTTTGTGCTTTCAAAATATTCTATCTTCCCGTATATCCCTGTATTAGAAGGTAATTATACTTTTTTTAATTTGCTAAAAAATTAACTGAATCACAGAGATATCAATTTGAAGCTGAAGCACATTTAATTCTTTATCATTTTCCTAACACCCAATACAATTCTTATGTTTTCAAATAATGGATTTAATAATAATAACATTGACTTACTGGGATACATATTATAGTCTGTATGTTGTATGTACATTATATCCACTCTATATTCTATTAAAAAAATTTGTTTTCTACCACAGTGTGGTAATACTAATAATTTCAGGTAGAGGATGTACCAAACTTTTGTTTTTTTAGCACATATATATAGTATGAGATAAGTGTTGCATAGGATTTTATGCTTAAGGTGCTGCTGCAAAATCTAAATATCATACATATCCACAGCAATGTTTTTTTCTTTCAAAAAATTGTTTTGAATAATAGTGAAACAAAGTTATCAAGACAGTAAATTGATGGGCAGATAGCACACAGAAATCATTATGCAAATATATTATGGTACTACCTTCAGAGGCTTTCTTATGGATAGGCAAAGTGGGATAAGGGGCTCCTTGGATTTGTTCTATTAAATCTTATGTTAAGAGGGCTAGAGCTCTTAACATACCTGGATGTCTTAACATAGCTCCCCCCAATCAACACCAATAACAGCTTTGCCCCAATTAGTCCAAAAACAACACTGATTTTTTTTTTCTGTCATGATTTGAGGTAAATTATCTTCCATTTATATTTTAATCAGAATGCCATCGCTGATAAAAATAATGCAGTGTACGAAGCAGAAGTTCAAATTTATGGGAACTTAAGAAAAACACAGCAACATATTACTGCAATTGATAAAACACTTTTGATACCAGCATAAACAGAACTCATAAATTGATGCATCGACCAAGTACTAAAGAGAAAAATGTATTGTCCGCAGACGTAATGCAGTTTTTCAAAAAATGCTCCTATTTTGCACAAATAAAAATAATCCTAATTCTACTGAGAAATTTTTTGATTCACTATTTCAAATTCAAAGTAAGTTTGTAACAAATAAAACGAGCTAATCCATCACAATAATTAAAGAAAAATAAATCAATTTTATTTATTGATTTATTTTTAAATAAAGACAAAAATGCTTTTGTATTAGGACTAACTTTTTACTGACAATATTTTTGTAAGTGTGCCGCTGAGTATTTAAGACAATTTAAGCCTGATGCAAGTTGAAAACAGAAGTGGAGCACTTCTCTTTACATTACCTAAATTTATTACAGAGACAGCTGGCCATGTGGTAAAGCGCTCGACTGTTGACCTTAAGGTCGATCTCCGGTGAGAACCAAGGAAATTTTTGAGGTCTTGGCTTAAGTCCCCGCTATGTCTTCCGTGGTGCTTCCATGGCCATTACACTCCTGGCTATGGATAGGATGAAAGTAGGGCACCACAAAACCTTAAAATTGTCCCATTTAGGTGTGCAATTGGTCGTGGGGTAAAGCACTCGACTGTCGATCTGAAGGTACCTGGTTCAATCTCCGGTGAGGACCAAGGAAATTGCTGACAGGCGATTTTCGGTAAACTGTAAGTATTTTTTTTTTACATTACCAAAATAAGTTCACAACATTATAAAAATGGTAAAAACGAAAGGTCTCTTTATGAATTTTAACATGTAAAATGACCAAACACCTAAGTGCCAAAATTAGCTATCTACAGTGTGAAGCAATCATTTTCAGTTTGGACCACCTAATTGTTGATATTGACTTTTATTAAATTTTTTAAGCAAATGGCTACCATAGAAAAATTTCAATGATGTAAAAAAAATTATTACATATTTCCTTTTGAAGTGACTGCTATAGAAGCTTTAACATATTTAAAAAAAAATTAATGAGGTAAATAAAACCACGAGGAAAAAGAAATAATTTAACCAAAAACTGAATAAACAGCAACAATATTCAATTTATTGTACACAAGTTAAAAAAACCTCCATTTCGGATGCTCGACACATGTAGTAATAGAATCTTTTTATACATTTAAAAAATTAAAATTACACAGATATATACAAACGCACACTGTGTCTAAAACAGTAAGGAAGGAAAGTGATTAAGAAAGAAAGTACATGTATAAACAGCCAAAATGTGATGAGATGGAGAAGCTGAAGAATGTCTAAAATTATAGATCATCTTATCAGTAGAAAAGTAAGAGTGGAGCTTTAATATACAGAGCAGAATTATATGTTTGTTTTTCAAAAATTATAATATCAATCAAACAAGATTTAAAATTAAACTAATAGTTCATTGATGCGACCAGACTTCTTATAACCTAAAAATTTTACTGTCACATTTATAACATTTCTGCTGCACCGATGAATTCAATTTTACAAGAAAAGAGGATAGATCAAAATCATCACTAACAAGTTCTTGAAATGGTCAAAAATATCTTAGCTAAGTTTAATGTAGTACACATAATTATAAGTAAGAGGTTAATGTACATTTTTTTTCAAAGGGAGAAATGTGTTACACATTAAGAGATTGCAAAACTGTATAGATTTGTTTGAATAAGGACAGCCAATAAAAATGTGATCAACATCATCACATAACAAAATAAAACAATAAGGTGACTGCATTAGTTTACTGTGAACCATTGCCTATATGTTTCACAATTTGTTGTCGTATGCTCCCAGCCTGGCTTTCAAATGCAGTGATGAGTTTGTCAAAATGATGACTCTGAAAGAATTAAGTTTTCAGATTCATAGAATTTATATTTAGATTGATGGGAAAATATTCACCAAAATATCTAAGCCCTAATTTTTTTCCATAAATGTATTGTTTTCCATTTGTATGTTTTAATACATTATATAAACATCTGGATTCTGTTAACCCTTTACGCCTCGATTGGGTGGAATACGCCCACAGACCACCTATTACTGTTGATATCTCGTCTCCTATTGAATATTTTTACAATTTTTTTGACCATCTATAACATAGTAGGAATGAACACATTGAAGGATTCCAATTAATAAAAAAAAAAAAAAAAACCAGCTGCTAAAACATTTTACGACACTGCTTTACAAATTTAAAAAAATCAAGGCAAAATAAAAAAAAAAATGGACGCTCAAACCAACAGTCACTTTTCAGATTGAATCAACTTAGAGTATTTATAGTACAACAGCAATCAGATCGGTGAAGACTTACTTAATTTACATGTTGTAATAAACTTTAAAAAAGTTTTAAATTTACAAAAAAAAAAAATCAGCTTAAGTTAAATAAAAAAATAAATTAAAAAAGCAAACTTACAGCTCTAAAAGTTGTCACTTCCTTCACAAGTCTTAAAAACTGCTCCACTGTAAGGTTCTCAACAGGACAATTCAAGGCTAAAAATGGACATTCAGGTGAATGCTTTTTATGTTCTACCCTAATGTTAAGAAATTTAAAAAAAAAAAAAAGTTAAAAACATTTGGTTCAATACTTCTTGCAGTCATAAAATGTATGATGAACAAAAATGAAATTTTTTTTTGAGTGAATCATCCAATTTTGACAATTTATTTTTAGTGTCAATCATATTCTGAAATTTGCAACATACATTGTAATTAGATATTCGTGCTGCATTTGTTATGCGCATAAAACTACAAATAAAAAGGGAAAAAAAAAAAGGGATAAAATTTTCTGTTACCCACATTGGATCATCATTAGGGTCCCAGCAATCTAATTCTTTTGCACAAAAAGCACAACAAACATTATCTGGAGATTCATGACCAGGGCTAAAGTAAAAGCCACTTTTTGCAAGCTGAAAAAAAAAACAACAACATAATTATAATGTTTAATATACATAGCAAATCATCATTATAATTTTTGCATATTCATTACAAGGAGTACAAGACAAAAAAAATCCACAAATGTGTTGCATTAATGGTAATGAATTATGATTTCATTAATGCAGTGGCAACGGATACGACCAGTGGTACTCCGTATTTTTTTTTCCGGGGTCCGACTATAGATGTGCGCATGCGCGACTTTCAGGACTCCGTATTTTTAGCGATATAATGCTAAAAAAAAAATTCTGCAAATTTCTATACAAATTAAGTTCTCAGCTTTTATAATATTTATTTTTCTTTAAATAAATACGGCTTTGAATTATTTTTAGGCCTAAACTAAACTAGGTCAAAAGGAAGTGAAAAAATAACCGAGCAATTTTTTTCTAATAGTACATTAAAATTGTAGCTTAGTTTGAGAGCCTTTTTTTCTTGATTTAACCCTCCCCCTCCCCCATATCAATTATTATATTTTCTTATTCTTACTATACAAAACATTAACGAACACAAAAAAGAAATTCAAAAAAAGATGAAAATCAGAAAGATATTATTATTATGTAGTACACTTATGGTACTGGAACGCTTTCTGGTCCACTGCGTTCCCCTCCCAATACACCACTGCATATTACATAACATGTACTTAAGACAGGTTTAGCTGGTTTAGTTCAAGAAATTATTTTTTTTAAGTCACTTAAAATTATTTAATTATCACTAAATTATCCGCACAATATCGTTTGATTCCAAACCTTTGCATTAGGATATGGAAAACCATAAATCTCGAGAACGGATTGTCGTGGACAATTTCCATTAATACAGATTTTTGCGAGATTTTTAATATGGGCATATTTAATAATAAATCATTTTTCTTAAGTTTATACAACGCAGTGGCTACGGTTCGACCGAACCCGTATTTTTTTTTCGGGTACCAGCCATACTTATTATTGCATAGCGGCCGAGTCGCTGCACTGAGCTTCAACAACATATAAGTCACTGCACTAACCCTATTCCTACCCCTAACACTAGCACCGAAAACAAAAAATATGCCGGAAAACAAAAAAAATATGCAATAATAAGTATGGCTGGTACCCGAAAAAAAAAATACGGGTTCGGTCAGACCGAACCGTAGCCACTGCGTTTAAACAACCAACAAAGTATTCAAAGTGAATGCAGAATAAACTAATTAAAACGAAATATCCAAACCTTTTCCGGGGTGCAGAACCACGATCTTTTGTTTGGCCATTTATCGTATGTTTCTAGGCGAGTATTTTCAAGCATCAATAATGGATTTAAATGCAAATTTACTTTCTGTGTCATGGTTTTTTCACTCATATATTTATAAACGAAGTCTTATCAAATTTAAATTTTCTTCGGGCTTTTCCGGAAGTTTATCAAAAACGGAAAAAAAGAAATTGGTTTCAATATAGAATTTACCATTCGCTTTTTAATATTAAAAATAATATGTATTAAATCAACATAATTTACTACATAAAAATGTAAATACATTTTTATGAAATTATTTTTTTAAAAGCTTCAACCGGCATTTAAATGTTAAAATTTACTAAATTAGCATTCAGAAATGCACAAAGAACATCCAGCTATTGTCGGTATAGCATTTCATCGTGGCCTGTTTTTTTAAAAGTTCGGATATTGGGGGTGAAGATTCTATTATTTTAAACATTTATCTCTATCTTAGTTTTTGTTCATACACTCTGTCAGTTTCGCTTCATGTTTATTAAAAAAAAACGCCGTAAGTATAAAGAAATGACAAAATTTACTCAAAATGTTATGCATTATTTGGTATATACGTAATAAATTTTTTTAGCTCGTGTATTTCAAGCACCACATCTTTGCTTAAACGATACCTTCTTCCAGGGACTTCATTTTGCGGGGGGGGGGGGGGGGGTGCAGGTGGGACACTTGCCTCGCATCATGCGCCGCCAATAATGCTTTCTCACGGAGTCTATGATAACTTATAACAATGTCGTATGTGCCGAAACAATCTAAATTCATAATACTGTAAACATTAAAAAATGTAAAGTTTACTATTGCTATACTTTCGTTTATTGCACGCGATTACCCGTCTGTAAGGCTATTATCACCGGGACTTCCTAATGACTATCTGTCTTATCTTGTTTATTTTCTTGTCTTAATATATTTAGTGAAATATTCAGTGTATTCCGCCGCAGACTTATCACTGGCACGCGGAAGGCCAGTGTGTCGCGGAATGCTAGAGTGCCGCGGAAGGCCAGTGTGTCGCGGAATGCTAGCGTGCCGCGGAAGGCCAGTGTGTCGCGGAATGCTAGCGTGCCGCGGAAGGCCAGTGTGTCGCGGAAGGCCAGTGTGCCGCGGAAGGCCAGTGTGTCGCGGAAACCCAGTGTGTCGCGGCTCACCGGTTGCGGACCCCTTTCTATCTTCCTGTCTGCCTGCACAACTTTCTCTCTTCAAAGAATGTATTTGTGTTGTTCATCCCATATCTGAATGTTAATCTCCACACCAAGCCGTTGTATCATTTTCACCAGCAGAAAACCGTTAACCTGCCACTGACTGTCTGGATATCAATAATTGATCTCGGCAAAGTGTCCTGTTGCACAGTTCAGTTGTTCTGATATTGTATGTGCACAGTGAACACGGAAATCTGTGTTTTAACACACATACACACACCAACTCATACAATACTCTCTATTTAAACTATACATGTATTTCTAAATATTAACAACATTTTAACTAAGTATTTTAAGTTTAGTCGGTGAAGAAGTAAAACACTTAGAGATAACACAATACCCTCTTCACACAGACATAATGTAAACCTTATATATGTATGTGTGTGTGTGTGTATGTGTGTGCGCGCGTGCGTGTGATTATGTGTGTCTCGGCCAATGTTTCCTTGCCGGTGTGACCGGCCAATGTCGTATTGACCATAAGAACAGTATCACGTGTAAGAGATTTACAGTGGTGTATTTCTCTCGGGATGGTGTGACTTTCCATGAACGAGAGGTTGACCGGGAGCTGAGCGGGTGTGAGCGGCAGTGGCATTGTAAATCAAAACAAACTGAACTATAAAAAATCCAGCCCTCCCCCCCCCCCCACCCCCAATCCAGCAGGCCGCTGTGAAATTATCAAACGTCAACAGGTCCGCGGCGAGAAAAAATGGTTGGGGGGGGGGCAATGGATTAAAAATAATTAAAAACGATTATCTTCTTTCTATGCCATCATTTGTTGCAACAAAGTAAAACTTTTGTGACATCTAGAGCTGGCATAATAGTGTTCTATTTTAACATTTGCAATGCTCTGTTGGGCTCTTAGTACAAATAGTAGTAATATCCTTAGTACAAATAGTAGTAATATCCTTAATACAAAGAGTAGTAATATCCTTAGGACAAATAGTAGTAATATCCTTGGTACAAATAGTAGTAATATCCTTAGTACAAATAGTAGTAATATCCTTAGTACAAATAGTAGTAATATCCTTAGTACAAATAGTAGTAATATCCTTAGAACAAGTAGTAGTAATATCCTTAGTACAAATAGTAGTAATATCCTTAGGACAAATAGTAGTAATATCCTTAGTACAAATGGTATTAATATCCTTAGTACAAATAGTATTAATATCCTTAGTACAATTAGTAGTAATATCCTTAGAACAAGTAGTAGTAATATCCTTAGTACAAATAGTAGTAATATCCTTAGGACAAATAGTAGTAATATCCTTAGTACAAATGGTATTAATATCCTTAGTACAAATAGTATTAATATCCTTAGTACAATTAGTAGTAATATCCTTAGTACAATTAGTAGTAATATCCTTAATACAAATAGTAGTAATATCCTTAGGACGAATAGTAGTAATATCCTTAGTACAAATAGTAGTAATATCCTTAGGACAAATAGTAGTAATATCCTTAGTACAAATAGTAGTAATATCCTTAGGACAAATAGTAGTAATATCCTTAGTACAAATAGTAGTAATATCCTTAGGACAAATAGTAGTAATATCCTTGAAATAATGGTAATCGCCTCAATTTTCAACTTTACTCATCACTGATCTCATTAAAAGACGAAACTATTTTTTTATTCTGTTGGAGATGAATGTAAAACATTTCACCACAATTATGTTCACATTTAATATAATCTTTAATTTAACCATTTTAAAGATCTAAGGCTTTGCAGCCACGTCTTGTTATTAGTAATAAATTAAAATATTTTCCAAAAACATGTAGTACTTTTCCCGTCATACTGATCACACAACCACCCCCAACAAATTATACTAATAACATAAAAAGATGGTTTACAATCCAAATATTTATTTCGGAGTGACACATAAAAGAAGAAACAAGCAATTGAGCCTGTTCCATTCTGGACACAGGACGTGTTAGCGCATTTTCTTGTTATGTATCAGTACGTTTGTTAGCTTTCAGTAAATATTTGTAAATTTTGGAAATGTTTATAAATTCAATTGTGTCATGCATATATCTGTAAAAAAATATTATAAAGACGTTTCTTTATATTTGAAAAACAATTATTTTCTCTTAAATCTAACTACAAGTGGTTTGTGGTTACTGAAATAGGACTCATAATTGAAAACATTCGAAATTGTAGTCATTTAATCGTCCGAAAACTCCGTCAATTGTTGCATAGCTCTGATCATAGATGCTCTGATACTTTCAATTAAACTCAGAACACAAGCTTACTATTTCATTTGATGAGTTTCTTAATAAATCTTGGTGAAATTACGTGCTGCAGTATTTCGCACCAAATGAATGGGTTATTGAACGTACAAGGTGTAGAATGGGGCCATATATATACTATATAAGCCCCTTAGGAGCCCTGAAGCCCGGCCCTCAGAGGTCCTATCGCGAAATGGACTTTTGATGTACACATGGCAGGCCAAGACCTACAAAATGATATATACATCATGGGTCTAGGACCTATGGTTGCTGAGATATAGTGCGCTCCTTTATTAATATAGCTTATATAGTAAAAACGGTACTTTATAAGGCCCCTTTTACGGCCCTCAGAGGTCAGATCGCGAAATGGAAAAAAGTCATTTCTTGGCAGGCCAAGACCTACAAAATGATATATACATCATGGGTCTAGGACTTATGGTTGTTGAGATCTAGGGTGATGACAGACAGACAGACAGACAGATAAAACGGGGACAATAGAGCATTTTTTTTCGAAAATGCTCTAAAAAGCTTCATCTTAATTTGTTTATGATTTTTTATTTCATTTTGTTTAACAAGAGATGACAGAGAAGAAAAAAAAATCATCAGTTTGAATATATCTCAAAATGTATTAAAAGAAAAACAGGAAATCTGAACTAAATCTGGTCCAATCAAATCAAAGTAGTCGGCCAAGCCCATTGGTCAGTCTATTTTGTTAGAAATGTATCTTGCTTTATTATTTTCCACACGCAAAGAGTTCACAGTTGATGTAATCTCTTTCATACGATAATATCCACATGGTCACTTCGACTTTGGCTGTCCGCACCCAGTCATGTATACATTGACCAGCTAATGTCTGACAAAACTGGCCGATTTCTGACAAAACAGACCGATGTCTGAAATTGGCCGACTAGCAAACATTGGCATTAACATATATATATATTAATATATATATATATATATATATATATATATATATATAGAGAGAGAGAGAGAGATAAATAGATAGATAGATAGATAGATAGATAGATAGATAGATAGATAGATAGATAGATAGATAGATAGATAGATAGATAGATAGATAGATAGATAGATATAGATATTTGAAGCATTTGGGCGTGGTGCTAACCACACTACACTCTATTATGTCATGACTGCGGCACATTTCATCTGCCCCGACGACCCCCACAAGGGCTAAGGAAACTTTACTTACTTTACTATATGAAACATTTAAATCCATTAGAGTCTGTCTTAAGACGCTTCAAATGTATTTGTAAATAATTTTAATAACTATAACGTGTGTAATAATTAATGACCATTCACGGCTATTACAGCTGCGCGCGACTTTTTGGTTACTAAAATTTATTTTTGCACAACGACCAATGAGCCGCTTGACCCCCCCCCCCCATAATAACATTACTTTTGTTCACTTAATCCTGCTAAAATGAACATCGAGCGGCTTTCTGAAGTTTGTTTACTAAATAAACAACAACTCGGAATTCGGCTTTAGTGGACCTCGTGCTCGGCTACTCCTATAATTTAATATCCGGCACATTGGCTTTAAAAGATGGGTTGTGGCAAAAAAAAAAATAGTCGTTGGCTTAGATCAGCTACTTTACGGTCTCTGCTCAATTATGAAGCAATGCGGTTTTTTTTGTTGTTGTTGTGATTATTACGTTATGGTTTATGGTCTATCACGAAGTAATATTTACTTTTATCAGTTGGTTTATGGTTTGTTTCTTCAGTTCACACAGAGGTTCTTACGTTTTTACTTGAGACATTTCGCCCCCCCCTCTCTTTTTTTGTAGTTCTTAATTAATAATGGATCGGTCACCATATCAACTGACAAAATTGGATCGCAGCGGTTTACAGGCCAGTGTCCACAAGTCTAGTGACCAGCATTAGTGTCCATCACAAACAGAGCTATGTATAGATGAGCAAACCCAGCAGACAGCTCTAACTCTGGGCATTCTTCCAGACGAGTGGACTACAAGGGACACCACTCCGGACGCCATGATGAATATTTTAGAAGAGTTGTCTTTTAGTGATTTATTTTTAAATTTCAATTATGTGTAAAAAAAAAAAGTTTGTTTATAGAATGTGAATTGAATATGATACAGAGTTGAGACTAGAGAGAAAGAAAAGCTTAGGGACGAGAGAGAGAAAAAAAAACTGGAAGTCAGTAATATGCTTAAAAAAAATGCTGACTACTCCCAGAATAAACAATCAAATAATTTATGTATAGGGAAAATGAGAATGAATGTATAAAGCCATACTTCCATGTCCCAATGGCCCCAAAACTTGGGATAGTAAAAAAAATAAATTTGGAGGGTCTATTTGCACTCAAACACTGACCTACACAAACAATCCGTAACTAGTTATAACGGCGCCCTGTGCCAATTACATTTTTTGGCACCCTCATCTTAAACTGAAAAAAAAAAACAACAAAAACTTTCACATCGCTCTTTCGGCGCCCTTTCTTAGCTCGACGCCCTTCCTTAGCTCGACGCCCTTTCTTAGCTCGACACCCTGTGCAGCCGCACAACATGCAGTTTGGTTCCAAATGTGTTGTTGTCTATTCCCCACCCCACCCCCTCCCCAAAAAAAATGCAAGAACGTTTTTTTTGGTCATTTCCAAGGTGCAGAGCGAGCCGTCTGAACAATCCCGGAAGCAACTTCTGTTGTTTTTAAAATATATTTGGCTCTAAATTTCATGTCCATTGAGTGTCAAGTGCATATGAACATTTCTATAAATAGTTTATGTTTTGGTTAATATATTTATTTTAAAACAAAGCTCCACGTGGATATACAGTAAAATTTGATTCTCCTTAACTGCGTTGTTTAAGTTACCCACTAAAAATGTGCTTCGGTTTTTCTTGACTATACCGGATTTCGTTGACTCTGATTTTACTGTGATAAAATTTGATATTTTTTTTTTGGTTAGAATGTTGTCATTCTGTCATCCATTGGTTCTGATGTATTTATTGCCGAGCCCCGCCCCCCCTCCCCCAAAACCGAAGTGAAAGTGTATGTGGGATTAAACCCGGACAAGTGCCGGGATATACTCTCAGGGATCAAGTGGGCCCCTTCATCCACCCGTGTGGTCAGGTATTACATTTTGTGCTGGTAGGTACTTCACGTTGTGCTGGTCAGGTGCTACACGATGTGCTGGTCAATTACTAGACGATGTGCTGGTCAGGTATTACATTTTGTGCTGGTAGGTACTTCACGTTGTGCTGGTCAGGTGCTACACGATGTGCTGGTCAAACTATCTCTCTCTCTCATTCTTTCTTTCTCTTTCTCTCTCTCTCTCCCCCCCCCCTCCCTTTTTTATGAGTGTCACGTGGCTGCGATACTACGATTGGTTCATTTGACTTAAAGTGATTTATTGTAATTTACTTTTCATTACTTCTCCCCTTGATTTATTTCTTTGACACACTAATGTGACATTGTGTGACACCAACATTAGCTCCGGGTATTAATGTGAGTTATTCCCTTGGTATTTCACAAATCAGAATTCCAGACATTAAAACCTGTGCGACATATTAATACAAACATAGTTTAGTAAAGTCCGATTTCGATCCTAATATTTTAAAATTTTCAAGCCTTTATATTAGTATCGGTTTATCTTATAAATAATTTAAGAGCAACCTTCAGGCATCAACGGAATGTAAGCAGCATAAACAAATTCATAGCTGAACTTATCTTTTAAATTTATTCATAGCCATTTAAAAAAAAATAAATAAATGTAATAAGATGTAATAACATTTGCCTGACCATCTGCACTTTAAAAGATTATTTTGAAAATGTGAAATCTAAATGGAATAGGAATGCTGCTAATAGAGAAGATACAACCGATGCCGGGCTTACTTTCTCTGAGGCCGTAAGAAAATAAAAGTTTCTCAAGGCCACTGCTTTGCTAATTTGGACCCCAAAATCCACTCATGATGAACTTTATACAATGAGTTTAGAAAACATATATTGATTGTGCCTTTCCAAAAGTCAATATTACTCCATGTGAATTTTTAGAGCATTTTCGAAAAAAATGCTCTATTGTCCCCGTTTTGTCTGTCCGTCTGTCTGTCTGTCTGTCCGTCATCACCCTAGATCTCAACAACCATAAGTCCTAGACCCATGATGTATATATCATTTTGTAGGTCTTGGCCTGCCAAGAAATGACTTTTGTCCGTTTCGCGATCTGACTTTTCAGGGCCGAATATTAGACTTTCCTAGGTACCGATTTTTCTTATATTTTAAATATAAATAATAAAAGCTAATCAAAGGGGCGTAATCATTATTTATTTTTGTAACAGTTATTCAACATGATTACTTCCCTTTCTATTTATCAAAACCCGGGAAAAAAATACGGATTTCGTCCGGCGTAACCGGCGAAAATGCTCTAAAATGCCCTTTGTCTGAAACGGAAAAGACTTAAATTGCTTGTTTAAAATTAAATGCAACCAATGGTTCAGTTGAGACAATTTGTTTGTTAAAAGATATTGGAATGGTAAGATGGATACATAATATATGTAAGAGCGATTTGGGTTCTGCGTTAAATCGAAAGTAAATAATTAATACAACAGTATTCCAGTTTAAAAAGCAATAATGAGCTGCAACAGGTCAAGCCTATGGGATATAACTCTATGCAAAGGTTTTGCAGGGTACAGCTAGTATTATATATTAGGGATATAATCATGGGTCAAATTGATGAAGAAAATTTGAATAAAGACGAATAATAGTAGGATGAAAGACATTAATCATTACACAAGTTGAAAGCAAGCATAAACTAATGTTATGTACACAAGTTGAAAGCAAGCATAAACTAATGTTATTTACACAAGTTGAAAGCAAGCATAAAAAATGTTATTTACACAAGTTGAAAGCATGCATAAACAAATGTTATTTTCACAAGTTGAAAGCAAGCATAAACAAATGTTATTTTCACAAGTTGAAAGCAAGCATAAACAAATGTTATTTTCACAAGTTGAAAGCAAGCATAAACAAAAGTTATTTTCCTCCTTGCTGATTGGTTGGTTTTACTCCGAACTTTCAATAAATACAAAATAACTTAGTTTAATGTTTAAATATTGTGTCTTGACAGGTGGTAGTGAGAGGGGGGCAGATTATATAACCAACAGAATTAGCAGACTGTATTTAATGTTACACAACATGTTTACAGTCTGTCATTTACAATTCTATTCCTCATATATTACAGATATAAAATATACATACACACATTGAATAATATTGTGCTAAGTAATCCTAATGAAAACGAATTCAATTTATATTGGAGGAGGGGAAAGGGAGGCGCATCAGAATTAGCTCATAAATGTGTGTGCACCTGTTGCGCCTGCACGTAGGTGTATTTGTTCGAGTGTAGAGTTTGCAAGTCTGTGTGTGTGTGTGAGTGTTGCGCGTGCATCTGTGTGTGTATGTGTGTGTTTGTGCGAGTGATGTGCATGAATGTGTATGTTGTGCAAGGTTTGCGCGTGCACTTGTATGTGTTTGTATGTGAGTGGTGCACGTGCTTGTGTATGTGTGTGCATTGCGTATGCATTTGTGTGTGACTGTGTGAGTGTTGCGCGTGCATGTGTGTGTGTGTTTGTGTGAGTGTTGCGCGTGCATGTGTGTGTGTGTTTGTGTGAGTGTTGCGCGTGCATGTGTGTGTTTGTGTGAGTGTTGCGCGTGCATGTGTGTGTGTGTTTGTGTGAGTGTTGCGCGTGCATATGTGTGTGTGTGTTTGTGTGAGTGTTGCGCGTGCATGTGTGTGTGCGTTTGTGTGAGTGTTGCGCGTGCATGTGTGTGCGAGCTTTGCACGTGCATGTGTGTGTGTGACTGTGCGAATGTTGCGCGTGCACGTGTGTGTGTTTGTATGAGTGCAGCGCGTGCATGTGTGAGTGTGAGACTGTGTGAGTGTAGCGCGTGCATGTGTTTGTGTTTGTGTTTGTTCGCGAGTGTTGCGTGTGCACGGTTGTGTGAGAGTGAGCTTAGGAATTGTTAGTGTGCAGTGCACTTGTGTCAAAGTAAATGTCGCGCATTCCAATGGTATTAACGTATGGGAGTATTAAATAGTAAAATAACTGTATCAAAATGAATAATACGCTTCTGTAAGATATACACTATTTTTTTTGCAATTATCATCATAAGATATTTATGCCATATTGTATGTAGGATATTTTAAGTTTTTGAATACAAACAATATTGTACGATATGCTTATGAGCATAAATACTGTTTATACTTTATTTAAAATTTAAAAAGCGAAATTATAATTCGTCTTGGAGCGAGGCGCACAAAACATAAAACTACATGTCATGTGTCTAAAGTGTGCAGCTCCCACATTAAACCACATGTCATGTGTCTAAAGTTGCAGCTCCCACATTAAACCACATGTCATGTGTCTAAAGTTGCAGCTCCCACATTATCCACATGCCATGTGTCTAAAGTGTGCAGCTCTCACATTAAACCACATGTCATGTATCTAAAGTGTGCAGCTCCCACATTAAACTACATGTCATGTGTCTAAAGTTGCAGCTCCCAAATTAAACTACATGTCATGTGTCTAAAGTTGCAGCTACCCCCCCCCCCCCAGGTCAGTCCCGGTCCACAACACTATTGATCGGTTGGTAGGGGAGGTAAAAAACCGTGGTGAGCATTATTAATCTCCTCTAGCAAGAGATGGATAATGCTGACCTAACTCCCGGGAGGGAGAGCTCGACTTCTATAGCTCAGGCCAGCAGGAGCCGCACACTAAAGCATCACGTGTCACTAAGTCTTGTGTTGCAGATTTCGCGTATGTGTATGTGCGAGACGTGTGAGTGTATGTGTGTGCATTCTAGAGACGTGTGTGTGTTTGCTAGAGACGTGTGTGTGTGAATGTGTGTGTATGCTAGAGACGTGTGTCTATGTATGTGTGTGTATGATAGAGACGTGTGTGTATGTATGTGTGTGTATATAGAGACGTGTTTGTTTGTCTATGATAGAGGTGTGTGTGTGTATGTATGTGTGTGTATGCTAGAGATGTGTGTGTATGTAAGTGTTTGTATGATAGAGATGTGTGTGTAAGTATGTGTGTGGATGCTAGAGACGTGTGTGTATGTATGTGTGTGTATGCTAGAGACGTTTGTGTGTATGCTACAGACGTGTGTGTATGTATGTGTGTGCATGCTAGAGACGTGTGTGTATGTATGTGTGTGTAGGCTAGAGACGTGTGTGTGTGTATGTATGTGTGCGTTAGAGACGTGGGTATGTATGTGTGTGCATGCTAGAGACGTGTGTGTGTATGTATGTGTGTGTATGCTAGAGATGTGTGTGTGTATGCTAGAGACGTGTGTGTGTATGTATGTGTGTGCATGCTAGAGACGTGTGTGTATGTATGTGTGTGTAGGCTAGAGACGTGTGTGTGTGTATGTATGTGTGCGTTAGAGACGTGGGTATGTATGTGTGTGCATGCTAGAGACGTGTGTGTGTATGTATGTGTGTGTATGCTAGTGACGTGTGTGTAAGTATGTGTGTGTGGATTGTTAAAGTTTACCCCACCCCCCTCAAATATTGAGCTGGGCTTGCATAAGACTCGGTCCATATTAAAAATTAGTTGTATCTATCTATAACGTGTTACTTGTTTGAGTTGTGCGTGTGTGCATGCCATAGGATTTTGTGTATTTTGGTGTGTGTATTTTGGTGTGTGTGTGTGTGTGTGTTCATGCGTGCATGTGAGTCTTACTGATTGTGCATACGGGGGCGTCTGCCGGTGTGACTTTGTGTGTATTTGTGTTTTTGTTGGTGTGTATTTGAGTGTATGTGAGAGTGCTTGGGTGTATGTGTTTCAATCTTTAAAAAAAAATACCATATATATAGATAGATAGATAGATAGATAGATAGATACACATTTTATTGTATAATTTCAAATTACGATAAAAATTGAGAATTCTAAATATTTACACAAATAAAACCTGTTTAAGAAAGACTGGTCAATATTTAATTAAGTTGTCAATTTGAAACATAATCCACAGTTTGATCTGTTTTTTAAGTCAACTGTATTATGCATCATTTTTATTTCTTTATTAAATATTCTAAACTAAAAAAATTTGTTGTTTATGATAACGTGACGTAATGGAGAACGCGAGGCTTGTAATTACGAGATGTAACGAAGAACGCGAGGCTTGTAATAACATGACGTAATGGAGAACGCGAGGCTTGTAATAACATGACGTAATGGAGAACGCGAGGCTTATAATAACGTTACGTAACGCAGAACGCGAGGCTTGTAATAACTTAATGTAATGGAGAATATGAGGCTTGTAATAACGTGATGTAATGGAGAATTTGAGCTTGCAATAACTTAATGTAATGGAGAATATGAGCTTTGAAATGAGACCTGATTCTAGTGATGGCAACTTCTGTACATTTGTTGACCAGTGCAGATATCTAAAAGATAACCGATGGCTTGTAAACACAACGAGAAACTTTCATTCATTCAGAATATCAAAAAAAAAAATGATGGAATTCGTTTTAGGAGAGAGATAATTATGAGTAATCGATAGACACATATCGAACTGCAAATGGCGAACAAGAGAATGAAATGGGACATAATGAAGACACACAAATATACGCCTATCTATCTATCTATCTATCTATCTATCTATCTATCTATCTATCTATCTATCTATCTATCTATCTATCTATCTATCTATCTATCTATCTATCTATCTATCTATCTATCTATCTATCTATCTATCTATCTATCTATCTATCTATCTATCTATCTATCTATCTATCTATCTATCTATCTATCTATCTATCTATCTATCTATCTATCTATCTATCTATCTATCTATCTATCTATCTATCTATCTATCTAATCTATCTATCTATCTCACTCTCGCTCTCTCGCTATATATATATATATATATATATATATATATATATATACATTTATTTGTTTATATGTTGCAAAGATGGGCTAAACATTTTCCCCACCCCGGGGTAACAAGTTCACAACCCCCTGATTTATTTCTATATTCTATATGCCTTTTGTTAGAACATTTTTCTGCGCATGTCTATCATTGTTATCTTTATTTATACCTGGAGATGTCACAAACACGACGTGGCAGACGTCACACTATACTTTACTCTCGGGGTGAGACAGTTGAAGTATTCTAAACAAATCTCAAGTTGATCGGGTCTAAAATGACGAAATAAGGCCCCCCTCCCCCCGTAGGGCGTTGTCAGAGTCGGTATAATCGATAGGCAAATTAGGCAACGGTCAAGGGCTCTCGTTACGAAAAGGCCATCTCTACAAAATGTCATCTCTACAAAAGGCCATCTCTACAAAAGGCCATCTCTATAAAAGGCCATCTCTACAAAATGTCATCTCTACAAAATGTCATCTCTACAAAATGTCATCTCTACAAAAGGTCATCTCTACAAATTGTCATCTCTACAAAATGTCATCTCTACAAAAGGTCATGTCTACAAAAGGCCATCTCTACAAAATGTCATCTCTACAAAAGGCCGTCTCTACAAAATGTCATCTCTACAAAAGGCCATCTCTACAAAAGCCCCTTACTCAAAAAGGGCCCTCATCCCACATCTCTATCAAATCTGATTTTACGTGGGCCACGACTTGTACTTTTGACCCTGCTCTTCGCACCCAATAACTCCTGGACATTGCCACCGTAGTAACGGATGGACCCTGGTCATACTGAAACACAACAGAACTAAACCCACTTGGCAAAATGCATTTGAATGTTCTGGCTTCCAGGGCAGTTGGATGGAATACAGTTTAGTAATATTTTATGAACATAATGATATGATTGGATGAGACGATGATGACGAACGATAGTCTATTGGTGTATGTGTGAAGTCCATGTAAGGTTGAGACAATGATACAGTCTATTGGTGTATGTGTGAAGTCCATGTAAGGTTGAGATAATGATACAGTCTATTGGTGTATGCGTGAAGTCCATGTAAGGTTGAGATAATGATACAGTCTATTGGTGTATGTGTGAAGTCCATGTAAGGTTGAGATAATGATACAGTCTATTGGTGTATGTGTGAAGTCCATGTAAGGTTGAGACAATGATACAGTCTATTGGTGTATGTGTGAAGTCCATGTAAGGTTGAGACAATGATACAGTCTATTGGTGTATGTGTGAAGTCCATGTAAAGTTGAGACAATGATACAGTCTATTGGTGTATGCGTGAAGTCCATGTAAGGTTGAGATAATGATACAGTCTATTGGTGTATGCGTGAAGTCCATGTAAGGTTGAGACAATGATACAGTCTATTGGTGTATGCGTGAAGTCCATGTAAGGTTGAGACAATGATACAGTCTATTGGTGTATGCGTGAAGTCCATGTAAGGTTGAGACAATGATACAGTCTATTGGTGTATGCGTGAAGTCCATGTAAGGTTGAGATAATGATACAGTCTATTGGTGTATGTGTGAAGTCCATGTAAGGTTGAGACAATGATACAGTCTATTGGTGTATGTGTGAAGTCCATGTAAGGTTGAGATAATGATACAGTCTATTGGTGTATGCGTGAAGTCCATGTAAGGTTGAGATAAAGCACTAATATGACTTTTTATTCTGCCCCTCCATCATCCTCACTATAGCCAATAGAGCAATGGCCTAGGAGTCTGTTTGTAGCTTCCAAGTTCTTGATTCCATTTCGATTACATTTGGTTAGTTTCATTTAGTGAAACATTTTTTTTTTATTTATAAAAGTGTATATTTTTCAATCGTGAATTGATGAGTGAATGTTTAGCCTACATTTGGGCTGAATATAACTAATAATACATTATATACCAATTAGTTATACTCGCAGACATTTTTTTTTTCAGATTTAAGCTTATCCATAATTGATTTCATAGAAAGGAAACAAATAATACAAAAAAAAAACTACATATGCGCAAAACTAACCATTGGAGTGTTGTCTATCCATTAACTCTCACGTCTGCTAGTCTCGCACGCGCAGACGTAGAGAAGACATGCTGGCAGTTCCGATCAATTTTCGTCCACCAGTTGCCCCCCCCCACCCCCCCCCCCCCCACCTCCCCGTGGTGGCTACCACACGACAACATTAAGCAACTGAATTATTGGTATGTTGTGTGTGCTCCACGCAGGAATGTGGCGCCACTACTAGCCATCCATTCAATCCTGGCAAAGACTGTTTTGAATAGTAGCAGCTTGGCGATAGAAACATGTGCCACCAGATTTGGCCTGACTGCTGGTAGAAGACAACACGAGTCAACAGAAAAACAAAGCATACATTTAAAAAAAAACTTAAAAAAAAACAACAACCCAACATTGCTATCATCTATAAAATAACAGTTTCGTTTGGGAGTGGACTTGATATGTGTTAGGACAGATGATGAACTGAGCGGTTCAGTTAGATCAATTGTTTTTTGTATTAGTCGCGGATAGATTTATTTCTTGAGTCTAAAATTTATCATTGTAGATTGATACAAGATTTTGCAGGATATGCCTGATATGTTCTGTTGACCAATACATTTTAATGTCAAACTGTAAGTCGAAAAAATATTAAATTTGATTCATTTTCCAACTAGTGAAAAAACTTTTTTTAAAAAAAAAACAACTATCGATTGAGAGGGAAAATTTTAAAGAATCGAGAGTTTGAAAAAACAAGGAATTGAACTTCAAGGGATAAATAGACGTTTTTTTCTAAAGTGGATATTCAGTGAATATTTTGTCAATACTTCACAATCTGTCACACACAGACGGAAGTATTTCTCATTCAAGTGAGGTACACAGCGTGATATTGTAACGTTCATTTTAAATCTTGAAATAGTTACCCGGGATATATTACTGATTGATTGCGTTCAATACTTTCAAACTTTCTTCTTGGATATCGGACTTTTTAATTTTTATTTTCAGGTAAGTAAAAAACAACAACTGTTTTTTTTAATGCTTTGCTAAGTCTTCAACTGTTTCTTGATAGTTGCTTCCCTTTTCTGGACGTGTTTAGTTTTATTAGTACCTAAACATTTATACACTGGGGCAAAATGTCAGATATTGTTAGGTTTTAAATATGGAAAACGGGAAAATTAAAAACCAACAGTTTATGCATGAGGTGCCTACAACATGGGATGGCTACAACATGGGATGCCCACAAAATGGGGTGACTAGAAAATGGGTTTGGCCACAACATGGGACGCCCACAAAATGGGGTGACTAGAAAATGGGTTTGGCCACAACATGGGATGCCCACAAAATGGGGTGACTAGAAAATGGGTTTGGCCACAACATGGGATGCCCACAAAATGGGGTGACTAGAAAATGGGTTTGGCCACAACATGGGATGCTCACAACATGGGATGGCCACAACGTGGGATGGTCACAACCATGGGCGTATTCATGGGGGGCATCCCCCCCCTACATTTTGAAAAAAATGTCATAAAGTTGTTATTTGCCCCCCCCCCCTGGAAAATTTTTGCCCACCCTGGAAAAATTCCTAGCGACGCCCATGGTCACAACATGGGGTGCCCACAAGATACTGAGGAGGGCCATAGCTGGACATTTCGATAATCTCATTCACATTATTGTTCTTTTCTTGAGACTAACCGTACAATTCTGGAATTAAATTTCATGACAAACTGAAAGTGTGAGTATTCATACATAGTGTCTCACGACAAGACTACATTATGAAAGTAAAGAACTTAAATGAAAAAAATGTTTTTAGATTGTATGGCTTTCTTTACACGCAAGACTTTATTTGTTATATAGGCATCAAAATTATATGCATTGACATGAAATTAAATGTTAAGATAGCAACATTGAAACAGATGTACGGATGTTTCTCTGAAATGTTTAGAATCTATTCCTTAAATCTTTGTTTAGATAAATTGCAATTATTTTTAATTGAACTTAAGAAACTATTATGTTATGACTATAAGTTAGTTTTATTTTTATTTTTGAGAAATATAAAATAAAGATATGTTATGAACTATACTTTTCTTGCTCAAATAGTATGATAACTAATTACTATAATGATCAAATCTATCCCATAATCAGCTGGTTTCATGCTCAGCTAGTTTCCTGGTAAACTACTTTAAACTCAACCTAGTTCTACTACCCTAACTGACCTGCTAGTTTCCTGGTAAACTACTTTAAACTCAACCTAGTTCTACTACCCTAACTGACCTGCTAGTTTCATGGCCAACTAACTAAATGACCAGCAAACGCCTCCGTGACCCACTGGCCTCACTGCCCACCCAGTTATCGATCATATGATTTGATAACAAGATACATGACCACTCTATTAACTTCTCTTATTTTAGTTTTTGACAATGTATACTGTATCCATCACCTAAAGGTCCACTTTGACTAACAGACAACATGGGACAAAACTTCAAGAAAATTTACTACATGTTTCTCTTTTAACGTGTTTATTTCAAGGGGCTGTGATCCGAGATCAATTACCTCTGTATGCAACTGACCCAGTTACCTTAGCGTTCAATTGACTCATTTGAATCCTGTCCCTGTTTAATTTCTTCAATCACTACCATCTTCTTGTCAGGTCATTGTTGGACGCCATTTTGCAGGAGATTGAAATTATATGGAAATGTCGGGGGGGGGGGGGAGGGGAGGGGGGAGGCGCACCGAGCACCAGGATCAAACACAGGGAGACACTAATAGTTTATACAGGTGGACAGAACACAGACATATTCATACGCAAACTCATCCAAAACAGACGTATCATAAACAGACAGATCATTTACACACACATCATACGCAGACACATCATTTACAGACAGATCATACACAGATACATCATACACAGACACAACATACACAGACACAACAAACACAGACACATCATTTACAGACACAACAAACACAGACACATCATTTACAGACAATCATAAACAGACAATCATAACAGACACATCATACACAGACTATCATAAAGAGACACATCATACACAGACACATAATTGACTTACACATCATTCACATACACATCATACACAGACACAACATACACAGACATAACAAACACAGACACATCATTTACAGAATCATAAACAGACAATCATAAACAGACACATCGTACACAGACAATCATAAACAGACACCTCATACACAGACACATGGTACACAGACAATCATAAACAGACACATCGTACACAGACAATCATAAACAGACACATCATACACAGACACATCGTACACAGACAATCATAAACAGACACATCATACACAGACACATCATACACAGACACATCGTACACAGACAATCATAAACAGACACATCGTACACAGACACATCGTACACAGACAATCATAAACAGACACATCATGCACAGACACATCGTACACAGACAATCATAAACAGACACATCATACACAGACACATCGTACACAGACAATCATAAACAGACACATCGTACAAAGACAAATTGTTATTACTCTCCCCCTTGCTCTCGGTAGTACTCTACGAATAGAGAATCCCTTTAGAGTTTAGACCAACGCACCGTATACATTTACTATTGAAAGCAGTGACTGTTTGACGTAAGAGCAGCAGATTTGTGATGATGAAGCCGGCAGTTTAGAGTCGTGGCCATTGTAGCTGTTGATTGAATATAGATTGTTAAATGCTGTGTTTTTTGAGCCTACGCATGTGCTGTTGTGATTTTCCTTTTGAGCATTTAACAATACACAGACATATCATTCAAAGACACACCATTCACGCACACATGTTATAGACGTCACACACTGACGCAGACAAACTAGAGCTACTCTAGTGTGTATTTTTAGGTCTACTAGCTCGACTCTATCTACAGGTTTAAAATAAAAACATTTTTTTTTTTGTAAATTTAATTCAAAAGTATTTTTGTGTAACTACTGTAATGTATTTTCCCTCTACACAACTCTGACCTAAATACTGCTGATTGTAATCGATTACATTTCTTCAACATACCAATATTCAATACTTTCTTTTGAACCATAGCAAGGTGTCGATGACAGAGCTAAATATGAAACCAGCTAACTAAATAGTGAGAGCCAATAGATATAGCATGGTAATATCGGTTCTACCAGTAGCCATACATGTCTGATTATTGGTTCAACCAGTAGCTATACAGGTCTTATTATCGGTATTACCAGTAGCTATAATGTATTATCAGTTCCACCAGTAGCTATACTTGTCTTTTTATCATCGGTTTAACCTGTAGCTATACATTTCTGATTATCGGCTCAACCAGTAGCTACACTTGTCTTATCATCGGTTTAACCAGAAGCTATACATTTCTGATTACGGGTTCAACCAGTAGCTTTACTTGTCGTATTGTCGGTTCAACCAGTAGTTTGCGTAATGTCGGCTATGTATTTCGTTATATCAGTTCCATCCATCATGCAGTCAACAATAAAACACCGTAACACCCTAGCGCCCCCTCCCCCCCCCCCCACAGTACACAATAATTCATTCATACCCACTAACGTCATGTGCAGATGATCTCGAGCGATTGGGCTGGGGTGGAGGGAATTGATGCATGTCGGGGAGGGAGGGGGCTGACGATCTGATGAGGGATGGCCGAGGGAAATGTTTCTTGGCCACGGTCCAGGTCTGTGAGCACTGGAGTGGACCATTGAGTGAGTCACTGTACGGGGGTTATTTATTCATGTAATCGGTTATCCCTGTATATTTGGTACTTCCTAATGAAATGGGGGGGGGGGGTTCAGGTGCTGGAAGGGGAAATAGGAAAGCATACTGGACCATTTCAAGCTGTAAATATATTCAAAATGGCGGATCGACATCGTTCCATTCGTAATAATGCATAAGGTAAACTGATACGATTGTTCAAAGTGATTAAGAGAGCTGACAGGATATACATTGCATTGTTTAAATATTCCTCGAGTATTGTTTAAAAAGTAGTGTGTTTTACTTCTATAAAAATAATACTCCATTCTACGTTAGCATTGTTTAAATACTCCTTGCTTATTGATAACATTGTTCAAATACTCCTTGACTGTTGATAACATTGTTCAAATACTCCTTGACTGTTGATAACATTGTTCAAATACTCCTTGATTATTGATAACATTGTTCAAATACTCCTTGATTATTGATAACATTGTTCAAATACTCCTTGATTATTGATAACATTGTTCAAATACTCCTTGATTATTGATAACATTGTTCAAATACTCCTTGATTATTGATAACATTGTTCAAATACTCCTTGATTATAGATAACATTTTCGAATATTTCTTGATTATTGATTGCATTGTTCAAATACTCCTTGATTATTGATTTCATTGTTCCAATACATCTTGATTATTGATTGCATTGTTCGTATACTCCTTGATTATTGTTTAAATATATGTGTGTGTGTGTGTGAAGTCCCTCTAAAGATGAGATGAAATATCGCAGATCATATATACCACTAATGGGACTGTTTTTATGGTCCTCTTCTTTCACCCCCACCATAGCCAATAGTGCAATGACTACGGAGGCACCACGGGAGATATATTGGGAACTTTCACCATATATATATATATATATATATATATATATATATATATATATATATATATATCCATTTACCTGAAATATCCATTGGTTCTCACTGACACAAACATATTGTTCCGTTGTTTAAATGTATCGTGATATGTTCCGTTGTTCAAATGTATCGTGATATGTTCCGTTGTTTAAATGTATCGTGATATGTTCCGTTGTTTAAATGTATCGTGATATGTTCCGTTGTTTAAATGTATCGTGATATGTTCCGTTGTTTAAATGTATCGTGATATGTTCCGTTGTTCAAATGTATCGTGATATGTTCCGTTGTTTAAATGTATCGTGATATGTTCCGTTGTTTAAATGTATCGTGATATGTTCCGTTGTTTAAATGTATCGTGATATGTTCCGTTGTTTAAATGTATCGTGATATGTTCCGTTGTTTAAATGTATCGTGATATGTTCCGTTGTATAAATGTATCGTGATATGTTCCGTTGTTCAAATGTATCGTGATATGTTCCGTTGTTTAAATGCATCGTGGTTCGTTTGCATACAATATTTACAAAATTCGTAGGTCATTGTATAAAAAAGTGTTCCTTAAATATTATATGGAAGCTTTAAAAATCAGAACATCTTTTTGATAAGGCAGTTTTTTTTTTTTATATTTTTCCTAATGAAATAAATTTTTCTTTTTTTTTTTGGATTTCATTGCACGTCTTCAGCAATAATCTGCCTCCATCCAAAAGTTGAACGTTGTACAAGTTTGAAATCGATAATTTAGAGATAATTTTAACTTTTCTTTTTCCATCTGATTCTTATGGTGTTTTTGAAAGTGTTTTTTTGTGCAGTGGTAGTGTTTTTAAAAAGCTCTACATTATACTACATTAGAGATAGATTGCACATAAACAGATAGATAGAAAGACGGGCAAAAAGATAGATAGGCCCAGGGCCGGCGCCAGAGTATTTGCCGCCCTAGGCGAACCTGATGCACTCCGCCCCCTACTAAAGGCAACTAAAAGAACTAATATTTAAAGTAATTTTATAACTTTCATGAAGGAAAACTATGCTGTCGTTTGTTTCAATAACTATTTAAGTTGCAACAGAATCTTTACACTGTCATGTATAATTGCGTATTATGGCTATAGGCTACAATCGTAGGCCAATAAAATAAATCTATAATTAAAATTCAAAACTTTATTTTTCGTGCTTTTGCTTTAGAAAATGTAGAAACGAGTTCCATCAGATCAATGTCTCTAGCAAAATCATGTTCGATTGACACAGTAGCTAATCCAACAAGTCTTTCTTGTAGCATGGACGTTCTCAAATATGTCTTTATCAGTTTGAGTTTTGAGAAGCTTCGCTCACCACTGGCCACAGAAACTGGAAGTGTCAAGAGGATTCGGAGAGCTATGACAGTGTTGGGCACACTATCTGTTAGATTATTTTTCAATATAAAGTTTAGTACATCCTGTGGTGATGCACACCTTGCAACTCGTCTTGAAATGGCTTTCAGTTCACTGCTTAGATCAAATGCGTCAATATCTTTGGAGTCTCCATGTCGCAAAGCTTCCTCAAGATTCAAACAATGTTCCGTAACTTCCCTGCCAGTTTTATTTTGTAAACTATGAACATCATACAGGAAACCAAACACCGAACTAATTTTTTGCATCAGAGTGAACCTTTCATCAACTGATTGTATGGCTGTGTCAAGAATAGCGAAGGAAAAGTTTACTTTGCATTTGTCTTTTGGATCATGAATGGGTTCTTCGTCATCTCTTTCATATGGAAATTGCTTCTTCTTTCTTCTGATACGGGTTGGTTCGGGTTCGAAAAGTGCCGGTATCTCTAAATTGACTGCGATTTCAGCTGCATCTACCAGTGTTTTCTCATACTCTATGTCATTTCTGCGGTTTACTAGAAACTTCTTTGTCTCAGCCAGATGATAGATGGCGCCATGTATATCTAATTCTTTTTTTTTTGAAGTTCTTTACTACTCATGTTGATCTCAAACAACACATCATACTACACAACCAGAGAAACGACAAACTTAAAACTAAAAATGGCTTTTGCAATAACCCGCGCATCTGTTCGTGATGTACATGTATTACCAGATGCTCCTGTTAAATTTGTGTCATCCGCAATATCTGCCAGAGCATCGTAGATTTCACCAAGCTGAAAACGAAGAGGCTTTAAAGCATCAATTCGACTTTCCCATCTTGTTTCTCTCAGTGGTTTAACAGTGAGATTAGAAACATGTCGAGTTAAAACTTCCCAACGGCGAGTTGATGCAGAAAAGAATGTATAAACACGTAGATCAAAGATGTTTGTTGCTTCTAAGCAACATTTTGCGGCATTTACAGCCAAAGTCAAGGTATGTGCACAGCATGGAACAAACAATGCTCGTGGATTGACATCTAAAATTCTTCTTTGGACACCATTGGCTTTTCCCTTCATATTGCTGCCATTGTCATAGCACTGACCGCGTAAATTTTCGATAGATAAAGACATCTCTTCTAACTGCTTAAGAATAGTTTCAGTCATGCCTGCACCAGTTGTCTCTTTTAGAGGCACAAAACCCAAGAAATGTTCCTTTACAGATGATGGTGCCGCAGTGTCATTTTCTGGACTTGAAATCACATCCACAAAGCGAATGATCATGGTCATTCGTTCAACATGACCAGCATCTGGTGTGCAATCTAGAATTGTTGAAAAGTGCTTAGCATCACGAGCAGAAGCCAGAATTTTTTGTTTGATTGCATTGGATAAAAGCTGAATCAATTCATTCTGTATGTCTTTGCCTAGGTAATGTACATGGGTTTCATTGTCTTTAATCTTTCGGAGGTGCTCATCCATTAGTGGGTCAAACAAAGCTAGAAATTCCACAAATTTCAGGAAGTTACCGTTATCAGAAGTGTTAAGTTTATCATGTGTTCCACGAAAATCAAGATTTTGCATACCAAGAACTCTAACTAAAGCAATCAGCCGTCTCAAAATTTGCTGCCAATACTGTTCTTCTTTTTTAGTGAGACGCATGTGTTCGGCATCAATTGTTTTCATTTGTCGCAGTCTCAGCTCAAGTTCCTTCCATGAATGAAAATTCGCTAGATGCTCACTGTTTTTCTCATGCCCTGATAGAATTGCGGACATGTTTTTCTAATCATGTGAACATTTATCAGAAAGAGATGACGCACCTACGCTACGGGTAGTGGTAAACAGCTTGCAGCAGAAGCAATAAACAGAATACTGCAGCCAGCATCTGCGAATTTCTTCTCCATTGACAAGCCTGCGGTTGTAATGATTTTTTGAGAATTTTCGTTGCAAACTATCTTGAGGAAAATCAAACTGCTCAACTTGTTCTGGTCCATGTGCTATCAAAATTTGTCTCATATGATCACCAATTTCGGTCCAAGCAGCAGGATCGCCAAAGTTAACATATACACCATTGAAATTATCTATTTCTTGACCTTCAGATTGTGTTTCTTGGTATGTAACGTGCATTTCATTTTGTGATTCAAACTCTTCTGATACTGTAATCTCGGTTTCCTCCGCTTCCTTGTCTGCTTCGGTTTGATTTTTTAACTCATCTGGTCGATCTGGACCATCTTCATCTCTGTGCAATGTACACAGATACTTTAACAACGATTCTCCTTGTTCTGTTACATTTTTTTTTCTTTTTCAACCCGTCTTTTACGATACTGTGCACCAGACAATCGTTTTCTCTCTGCCATGGTGGGTTAAAATAACCATGGAAATTGCAAGATCGAATTTTATTGTGGTTCATTATTTTTAAGTGCTTTAAGTTCAAAAGACACAGATTGGCCGCATTTGAAAACACGTTGCGGAGATTACAGAAAGTAGTTACTTGACGTTGTCAAATTTCTTCCCTAATCAAATGATTTGAAATATAACGCTGTTCTATAGTATTTACATAAGAAAACTAAATATCTTACCTGCAGTATAAGTTGGCAGTCGAGTAACTCTACGACAATTAATTTTCAATTATTTAATTTATTTTTTTAATACCTATATATAAAATTCTCTTCTTCACCCAACCATGCTGAACAACAGCAGCAGCCTGCAAGATGCAATCCTATATATTTATATATAGATGTGTTGCGTTTATGGTTTTCCCGAATACTTCTAAGCATGCATGACGTATTCAACCACGTTTGACAACTCGCGTTGTTTTCTGATTTCTTTTATAAAACCAGATTATTTTAATTTCTAATATGACGTTTTGTCCTTTTATTTAGTGAAATATATTAAGAAATTCAATGTTAATAAACTCTTAGCAATAAAATATTATTCAATCCATGTATTACTAAAGGACGTCAATTTTTTTAATATTTCTGTTTTTACGTATCTTTTACTACCGCGGCTGCCGCCCCAGAATTTTTGCCGCCCTAGGCGGCCGCCTAGTCCTGCCTAGCGGTTAAACCGGGCCTGGTTAGGCCTGTATGTAAGGTAAACAAGATATAGATTGAAACTAATTAATTTAAATTAATAAATAGACATGGAGATTTTATAGCTGGGTTTCTGGCATGCCTCAAAATTGTGGTGGTGTTGGTGGTGGTGGTGGTGGTGTTGGTGTTGGTGGTGTTGGTGGTGGTGGTTATAGAAGAGGAAGTTTTGTACAACCTTTCTACATTTAGTCATTAGTGCATCATCCATATATTTATACAAAAGCTGTGTAGGCCCAAGATCTATAGGTCCAAAATCTGTAGGCTCAAGATCTGTAGGTCCAAGATTTGTAGGTCCAAAATCTGTAGGTCCAAGATCTGAAGGTTTAAGATATGTCTGTCAAAGTACAATTTATATTTTGAAAACCTAGAAATCTCAGAGAGCCAAGAAATAAAAGATAGATAAACATATAAATGGTAATCAGTGGCGCCGAGAGCCAACACGGGCCCCAGGGCAGGACATCATTGCGGGCCCCTTAATAAACAATAAGTCGTGAAAAAATTGACATGGTCGGGGCGGCCGGCCCCCTTACAAATAAATAAATACTGTGTGTGTGTGGGGGGGGGGAAGCACATATGATAATTTAGAGTTTCGATAAAAAGATCCATTCAACTTCGCCATCTTTCATCTCTCCCCCCCACCCTTCCATCATGCAGTACCGATTACCCCCCCCCCCCATTTCGGTCCACATTTTATTGTAAATAATAGTAAAACGAAAATCCATTCTTGATCTCGGTAATAGGTCGCCGTAAGAAAATAACTGTCCCGGGCAGTCTAACGAGGACCTGCTCTGTAACAGTACTGGCTGCTAGAGGACCTGCTCTGTAACAGTACTGGCTGCGAAAGGACCTGCTCCGTAACAGTACTGGCTGCGAGAGGACCTGCTCTGTAACAGTACTGGCTGCGAGAGGACCTGCTCTGTAACAGTACTGGCTGCTAGAGGACCTGCTCTGTAACAGTACTGGCTGCGAGAGGACCTGCTCTGTAACAGTACTGGCTGCGAGAGTACTGCTGATAGTCCTATCAACAAGTTATTCGTGGACCAGACCAAAAAAGGTTGAAGGTCAGACTGTTTCATGTGTGACCATTTCTTACTCTGTAATTTTGTTGTAGCATAATGTAGGCAGTGACCAATGCAAGTTTTGTATGAGAGACTTAAACAAATTGTGTTAATTGGAGTCACGTACATTCAAACATTACTACACGAACAAATAACAGTGGATAGTTTCTTAATACCCTAATTGTAGAAGTAAACATCGTATAAGGCTAAATATAAATATGTCAACACAACTAGGTCAATTAGAAGTAGTTGAATATATAAACATACCTTAGTCAATTAGAAGTAGTTGAATATATAAACACAACTAGGTCAATTAGAAGTAGTTGAATATATAAACACAACTAGGTCAATTAGAAGTAGTTGAATATATAAACATACCTTAGTCAGTTAGAAGTAGTTGAATAAATCAACACAACTTATTCGAATAGAAGTAGTGAAAAATTTCAATACACCCTAATCAATGAGATGTAGTTGAACACAATGAACACTATCAAAACATCATTGTCAATGAGAGGGAAGATCTTATTAAAAGTTGATTTTCTTTCTTCTTTCAAAGATGATAAAACATACCTCAGTTCTTTTTTCTCTGAAATATTCTTAATCTTTACTTGTTGAATTATTTTCTTACTATGGGAGCAGGTTAGTAAAGATTTCATTGGGGGCTAATAAGGCGAGTAGTAATGTAGAATTCATCTATTGTCTTATTGAGATGTTGTGTGCCTACTAAAATGTCCAGTCGTCTTTACTGCTCCATCCACTGTCAGGTACCTATTAGAAACTGGATGGACTTGTGTATTAAGGCCATCAATTCTTTTTGAACGAAAATTATAAGGGTAACAAGGTAGGGGCGGAGGGGGGGGAGCAGTACGCCTCGAGTGACACTTCGGGTGACACTAACTTTGCCAGCAGCAAATAACACAACGTAGACCTGATGTATCCGACTTCTGTATTGTACGTGATTAATATACCAAGTCCTGTTTAAAAAAAAAAAGCACTGTTATTTTCCATTTTTTTAAATTTCCTATCTAGATGACTTATTTGGGTAAAAGCATTCATACCATTAAGCCCAAAAAATAAATCTTATACGTTCGTTCAGTTTTCAATAAGGCCGTCTTCTTTCTAGCAGTATAATATTACGTACAAGCCAGTAAGACAAACGATTTCAGATTTGGGAATTCCTGCTTTATCCTAGCACACAACAGCACATAACTTCCCCAAAACAGCCCATTCATAAAACGATGACAGTTGACATCGCATATAGGCAGACGACCAAAACCCCTTCTCAGCTCCACCAGAAACACGCTAGACATGTGACTGGTACATATTGATGCCGAGGAATCGATCGATATTTAATCCAAAGCACCCTACGGACTATTACATCAAACTGGTATTAGTGGATCGCTGGCTGGACTCGCGGCAAGGTTTCATACTCGACACCATGTCTTACAGGCAGTATCGATTCTGTCCTCCCGTTGGTCGTGAGATGGTTTCAGACTCGGCATCGTGTCTTCAAGGCAGCATCGATTCTGTCATCCAGTGGTCAAGGAACATTGTACTACGTCCACCGATGCGATCCCGTCCCCCTGCACAAGTCACGCCATGGGCTGTACTCAGTGTGACACACTTGATTTTGTTGGGAGAGCTTTTAGTTGGATCTATACGTGTGTTGTTATGTGGTTATATGTGTGTTGTAAGGTGGGTGTATGTGTGTTGTAAGGTGGGTGTATGTGTGTTGTAAGGTGGGTCTGTGTTTGTTGTTATGTGGGTCTGTGTGTGTTGTTATGTGGGTCTGTGTGTGTTGTTATGTGGGTCTGTGTTTGTTGTTATGTGGGTCTGTGTGTGTTGTTATGTGGGTCTATGTGTGTTGTTATGTGGGTCTGTGTGTGTTGTTATGTGGGTCTGTGTGTGTTGTTATGTGGTTATATGTGTGTTGTAAGGTGGGTGTATGTGTGTTGTTATGTGGGTCTATGTGTGTTGTTATGTGGGTCTGTGTGTGTTGTTATGTGGGTCTGTGTGTGTTGTTATGTGGTTATATGTGTGTTGTAAGGTGGGTGTATGTGTGTTGTTATGTGGGTCTATGTGTGTTGTTATGTGTGTCTGTGTGTGTTGTTATGTGGGTCTGTGTGTGTTGTTATGTGGTTATATGTGTGTTGTAAGGTGGGTGTATGTGTGTTGTTATGTGGGTCTGTGTGTGTTGTTATGTGGGTCTGTGTGTGTTGTTATGTGGGTCTATGTGTGTTGTTATGTGGGTCTGTGTGTGTTGTTATGTGGGTCTGTGTTTGTTGTTATGTGGGCCTATGTGTGTTGTAAGGTCGGTCTATGTGTGTTGTAATGTGGGCCTATGTCTTTTGTTATGTGGGCCTATGTGTGTTGTAAGGTGGGTCTATGTGTGTTGTAATGTGGGCCTATGTGTGTTGTAAGGTGGCTCTATGTGTGTTGTAATGTGGGCCTATGTGTGTTGTTATGTGGGCCTATGTGTGTTGTAAGGTGGGTCTGTGTGTGTTGTAAGGTGGGTCTGTGTGTGTTGTAATGTGGGTCTATGTGTGTTATGTGGGTCTGTGTGTGTTGTTATGTGGGCCTATGTGTGTTGTTATGTGGGTCTCTGTGTGTTGTTATGTGGGCCTATGTGTGTTGTAAGGTGGGTCTGTGTGTGTTGTAATGTGGGCCTATGTGTGTTATGTGGGTCTGTGTGTGTTGTTATGTGGGCCTATGTGTGTTGTTATGTGGGTCTATGTGTGTTGTTATGTGGGTCTGTGCGTGTTGTTATGTGTGTCTGTGTGTGTTTTTATGTGGGTCTATGTGTGTTGTTATGTGGGTCTGTGTGTGTTGTTATGTGTGTCTGTGTGTGTTGTTATCTGGGTCTGTGTGTGTTGTTATGTGGGTCTGTGTGTGTTGTTATGTGGGCCTATGTGTGTTGTTATGTGGGCCTGTGTGTGTTGTTATGTGGGCCTATGTGTGTTGTTATGTGGGTCTGTGTGTGTTGTTATGTGGGTCTGTGTGTGTTGTTAAGTGGGTCTGTGTGTGTTTTTATGTGGGTCTATGTGTGTTGTTATGTGGGTCTGTGTGTGTTGTTATGTGGGTCTTTGTGTGTTGTTAAGTGGGTCTGTGTGTGTTTTTATGTGGGTCTATGTGTGTTGTTATGTGGGTCTGTGTGTGTTGTTATGTGGGTCTATGTGTGTTGTTATGTGGGTCTGCGTGTGTTGTTATGTGGGTCTGTGTGTGTTGTTAAGTGGGTCTGTGTGTGTTTTTATGTGGGTCTATGTGTGTTGTTATGTGGGTCTGTGTGTGTTGTTATGTGTGTCTGTGTGTGTTGTTATGTGGGTCTGTGTGTGTTGTTATGTGGGTCTGTGTGTGTTGTAATGTGGGCCTATGTGTGTTGTTATGTGGGTCTGTGTGTGTTGTTATGTGGGCCTATGTGTGTTGTTATGTGGGTCTGTGTGTGTTGTTATGTGGGCCTATGTGTGTTGTTATGTGGGTCTGTGTGTGTTGTTATGTGGAACTATGTGTGTTGTTATGTGGGTCTATGTGTGTTGTTATGTGGGTCTGTGTGTGTTGTTATGTGGGTCTGTGTGTGTTGTTAAGTGGGTCTGTGTGTGTTTTTATGTGGGTCTATGTGTGTTGTTATGTGTGTCTGTGTGTGTTGTTATGTGTGTCTGTGTGTATTGTTATGTGTGTCTGTGTGTGTTTTTATGTGGGTCTATGTGTGTTGTTATGTGGGTCTGTGTGTGTTGTTATGTGTGTCTGTGTGTGTTGTTATGTGGGTCTGTGTGTGTTGTTATGTGGGTCTGTGTGTGATGTTATGTGGGTCTGTGTGTGTTGTTATGTGTGTCTGTGTGTGTTGTTATGTGGGTCTGTGTGTGTTGTTATGTGGGTCTATGTGTGTTTTTATGTGGGTCTGTGCGTGTTGTTATGTGTGTCTGTGTGTGTTTTTATGTGGGTCTATGTGTGTTGTTATGTGGGTCTGTGTGTGTTGTTATGTGTGTCTGTGTGTGTTGTTATGTGGGTCTGTGTGTGTTGTTATGTGGGTCTGTGTGTGTTGTTATGTGGGTCTGTGTGTGTTGTTATGTGGGCCTATGTGTGTTGTTATGTGGGCCTGTGTGTGTTGTTATGTGGGCCTATGTGTGTTGTTATGTGGGTCTATGTGTGTTGTTATGTGGGTCTGTGTGTGTTGTTATGTGGGTCTGTGTGTGTTGTTAAGTGGGTCTGTGTGTGTTTTTATGTGGGTCTATGTGTGTTGTTATGTGGGTCTGTGTGTGTTGTTATGTGGGTCTTTGTGTGTTGTTAAGTGGGTCTGTGTGTGTTTTTATGTGGGTCTATGTGTGTTGTTATGTGGGTCTGTGTGTGTTGTTATGTGGGTCTATGTGTGTTGTTATGTGGGTCTGCGTGTGTTGTTATGTGGGTCTGTGTGTGTTGTTATGTGGTTCTATGTGTGTTGTTATGTGGGTCTGTGTGTGTTGTTATGCGGGTCTGTGTGTGTTGTTATGTGGGTCTGCGTGTGTTGTTATGCGGGTCTGTGTGTGTTGTTATGTGGTTCTATGTGTGTTGTTATGTGGGTCTGTGTGTGTTGTTGTGTGGGTCTGTGTGTGTTGTTATGTGGGTCTAGGTGTGTTGTTATGTGGTTATATGTGTGTTGTAAGGTGGGTCTATGTGTGTTGTTATGTGGGTCTATGTGTGTTGTTATGTGGGTCTGTGTGTGTTGTTATGTGGGTCTATGTGTGTTGTTATGTGTGTCTGTGTGTGTTTTTATGTGGGTCTATGTGTGTTGTTATGTGGGTCTGTGTGTGTTGTTATGTGTGTCTGTGTGTGTTGTTATGTGGGTCTGTGTGTGTTGTTATGTGGGTCTGTGTGTGTTGTTATGTGGGTCTGTGTGTGTTGTTATGTATGTCTGTGTGTGTTGTTATGTGGGTCTGTGTGTGTTGTTATGTGGGTCTATGTGTGTTGTTATGTGGGTCTGTGTGTGTTGTTATGTTGGTCTGTGTGTGTTGTTATGTGGGTCTATGTGTGTTGTTATGTGGGTCTGTGTGTGTTGTTATGTGGGTCTGTGTGTGTTGTTGTGTGGGTCTGTGTGTGTTGTTATGTGGGTCTGTGTGTGTTGTTATGTGGGTCTGTGTGTGTTGGTATGTGGGTCTATGTGTGTTGTTATGTGGGTCTGTGTGTGGTGTTATGTGGTCTGTGTGTGTTGTTATGTGGTTATATGTGTGTTGTAAGGTGGGTCTATGTGTGTTGTTATGTGGGTCTATGTGTGTTGTTATGTGGGTCTGTGTGTGTTGTTATGTGGGTCTGTGTGTGTTGTTATGTGTGTCTGTGTGTGTTTTTATGTGGGTCTATGTGTGTTGTTATGTGGGTCTGTGTGTGTTGTTATGTGTGTCTGTGTGTGTTGTTATGTGGGTCTGTGTGTGTTGTTATGTGGGTCTGTGTGTGTTGTTATGTGGGTCTATGTGTGTTGTTATGTGGGTCTGCGTGTGTTGTTATGTGGGTCTGTGTGTGTTGTTAAGTGGGTCTGTGTGTGTTTTTATGTGGGTCTATGTGTGTTGTTATGTGGGTCTGTGTGTGTTGTTATGTGTGTCTGTGTGTGTTGTTATGTGGGTCTGTGTGTGTTGTTATGTGGGTCTGTGTGTGTTGTAATGTGGGCCTATGTGTGTTGTTATGTGGGTCTGTGTGTGTTGTTATGTGGGCCTATGTGTGTTGTTATGTGGGTCTGTGTGTGTTGTTATGTGGGCCTATGTGTGTTGTTATGTGGGTCTGTGTGTGTTGTTATGTGGGCCTATGTGTGTTGTTATGTGGGTCTATGTGTGTTGTTATGTGGGTCTGTGTGTGTTGTTATGTGGGTCTGTGTGTGTTGTTAAGTGGGTCTGTGTGTGTTTTTATGTGGGTCTATGTGTGTTGTTATGTGTGTCTGTGTGTGTTGTTATGTGTGTCTGTGTGTATTGTTATGTGTGTCTGTGTGTGTTTTTATGTGGGTCTATGTGTGTTGTTATGTGGGTCTGTGTGTGTTGTTATGTGTGTCTGTGTGTGTTGTTATGTGGGTCTGTGTGTGTTGTTATGTGGGTCTGTGTGTGATGTTATGTGGGTCTGTGTGTGTTGTTATGTGTGTCTGTGTGTGTTGTTATGTGGGTCTGTGTGTGTTGTTATGTGGGTCTATGTGTGTTGTTATGTGGGTCTGTGCGTGTTGTTATGTGTGTCTGTGTGTGTTTTTATGTGGGTCTATGTGTGTTGTTATGTGGGTCTGTGTGTGTTGTTATGTGTGTCTGTGTGTGTTGTTATGTGGGTCTGTGTGTGTTGTTATGTGGGTCTGTGTGTGTTGTTATGTGGGTCTGTGTGTGTTGTTATGTGGGCCTATGTGTGTTGTTATGTGGGCCTGTGTGTGTTGTTATGTGGGCCTATGTGTGTTGTTATGTGGGTCTATGTGTGTTGTTATGTGGGTCTGTGTGTGTTGTTATGTGGGTCTGTGTGTGTTGTTAAGTGGGTCTGTGTGTGTTTTTATGTGGGTCTATGTGTGTTGTTTTGTGGGTCTGTGTGTGTTGTTATGTGGGTCTTTGTGTGTTGTTAAGTGGGTCTGTGTGTGTTTTTATGTGGGTCTATGTGTGTTGTTATGTGGGTCTGTGTGTGTTGTTATGTGGGTCTATGTGTGTTTTTATGTGGGTCTGCGTGTGTTGTTATGTGGGTCTGTGTGTGTTGTTAAGTGGGTCTGTGTGTGTTTTTATGTGGGTCTATGTGTGTTGTTATGTGGGTCTGTGTGTGTTGTTATGTGTGTCTGTGTGTGTTGTTATGTGGGTCTGTGTGTGTTGTTATGTGGGTCTGTGTGTGTTGTTATGTGGGTCTGTGTGTGTTGTTATGTGTGTCTGTGTGTGTTGTTATGTGGGTCTGTGTGTGTTGTTATGTGGGTCTATGTGTGTTATTATGTGGGTCTGTGTGTGTTGTTATGTGGGTCTCTGTGTGTTGTTATGTGGGTCTGTGTGTGTTGGTATGTGGGTCTATGTGTGTTGTTATGTGGGTCTATGTGTGTTGTTATGTGGGTCTGTGTGTGTTGTTATGTGGGTCTGTGTGTGTTGTTATGTGTGTCTGTGTGTGTTGTTATGTGGGTCTGTGTGTGTTGTTATGTGGTTATATGTGTGTTGTAATGTGGGTGTATGTGTGTTGTTATGTGGGCCTATGTGTTTTGTTATGTGGGTCTATGTGTGTTGCTATGTGGGTCTGTGTGTGTTGTTATGTGGGTCTGTGTGTGTTGTTAAGTGGGTCTGTGTGTGTTTTTATGTGGGTCTGTGTGTGTTGTTATGTGGGTCTATGTGTGTTGTTATGTGGGTCTGTGTGTGCTGTTATGTGGGTCTGTGTGTGTTGTTATGTGGGTCTGTGTGTGTTGTTATGTGGGTCTGTGTGTGTTGTTATGTGAGTCTGTGTGTGTTGTAAGGTGGGTCTGTGTGTGTTGTTATGTGGGTCTATGTGTGTTGTTATGTGGGTCTATGTGTGTTGTTATGTGGGTCTGTGTGTGTTGTTATGTGGGTCTGTGTGTGTTGTTAAGTGGGTCTGTGTGTGTTTTTATGTGGGTCTATGTGTGTTGTTATGTGGGTCTGTGTGTGTTGTTATGTGGGTCTTTGTGTGTTGTTAAGTGGGTCTGTGTGTGTTTTTATGTGGGTCTATGTGTGTTGTTATGTGGGTCTGTGTGTGTTGTTATGTGGGTCTATGTGTGTTTTTATGTGGGTCTGCGTGTGTTGTTATGTGGGTCTGTGTGTGTTGTTAAGTGGGTCTGTGTGTGTTTTTATGTGGGTCTATGTGTGTTGTTATGTGGGTCTGTGTGTGTTGTTATGTGGGTCTGTGTGTGTTGTTATGTGGGTCTGTGTGTGTTGTTATGTGGGTCTGTGTGTGTTGTTATGTGGGTCTGTGTGTGTTGTTATGTGTGTCTGTGTGTGTTGTTATGTGGGTCTGTGTGTGTTGTTATGTGGGTCTATGTGTGTTGTTATGTGGGTCTGTGTGTGTTGTTATGTGGGTCTCTGTGTGTTGTTATGTGGGTCTGTGTGTGTTGGTATGTGGGTCTATGTGTGTTGTTATGTGGGTCTATGTGTGTTGTTATGTGGGTCTGTGTGTGTTGTTATGTGGGTCTGTGTGTGTTGTTATGTGTGTCTGTGTGTGTTGTTATGTGGGTCTGTGTGTGTTGTTATGTGGTTATATGTGTGTTGTAATGTGGGTGTATGTGTGTTGTTATGTGGGCCTATGTGTGTTGTTATGTGGGTCTATGTGTGTTGATATGTGGGTCTGTGTGTGTTGTTATGTGGGTCTGTGTGTGTTGTTAAGTGGGTCTGTGTGTGTTTTTATGTGGGTCTGTGTGTGTTGTTATGTGGGTCTATGTGTGTTGTTATGTGGGTCTGTGTGTGCTGTTATGTGGGTCTGTGTGTGTTGTTATGTGGGTCTATGTGTGTTGTTATGTGGGTCTGTGTGTGTTGTTATGTGGGTCTGTGTGTGTTGTAAGGTGGGTCTGTGTGTGTCGTTATGTGGGTCTATGTGTGTTGTTATGTGGTTATATGTGTGTTGTTATGTGGGTCTGTGTGTGTTGTTATGTGTGTCTGTGTGTGTTGTTATGTGGGTCTGTGTGTGTTGTTATGTGGGTCTGTGTGTGTTGTTATGTGGGTCTGTGTGTGTTGTTATGTGTGTCTGTGTGTGTTGTTATGTGGGTCTGTGTGTGTTGTTATGTGGGTCTATGTGTGTTGTTATGTGGGTCTGTGTGTGTTGTTATGTGGGTCTCTGTGTGTTGTTATGTGGGTCTGTGTGTGTTGTTATGTGGGTCTATGTGTGTTGTTATGTGGGTCTATGTGTGTTGTTATGTGGGTCTGTGTGTGTTGTTATGTGTGTCTGTGTGTGTTGTTATGTGGGTCTGTGTGTGTTGTTATGTGGGTCTGTGTGTGTTGTTATGTGGGTCTGTGTGTGTTGTTATGTGGGTCTATGTGTGTTGTTATGTGGGCCTGTGTGTGTTGTTATGTGTGCCTATGTGTGTTGTTATGTGGGTCTATGTGTGTTGTTATGTGGGTCTGTGTGTGTTGTTATGTGGGTCTGTGTGTGTTGTTATGTGGGTCTGTGTGTGTTTTTATGTGGGTCTATGTGTGTTGTTTTGTGGGTCTGTGTGTGTTGTTATGTGGGTCTTTGTGTGTTGTTAAGTGGGTCTGTGTGTGTTTTTATGTGGGTCTATGTGTGTTGTTATGTGGGTCTGTGTGTGTTGTTATGTGGGTCTATGTGTGTTTTTATGTGGGTCTGCGTGTGTTGTTATGTGGGTCTGTGTGTGTTGTTAAGTGGGTCTGTGTGTGTTTTTATGTGGGTCTATGTGTGTTGTTATGTGGGTCTGTGTGTGTTGTTATGTGTGTCTGTGTGTGTTGTTATGTGGGTCTGTGTGTGTTGTTATGTGGGTCTGTGTGTGTTGTTATGTGGGTCTGTGTGTGTTGTTATGTGTGTCTGTGTGTGTTGTTATGTGGGTCTGTGTGTGTTGTTATGTGGGTCTATGTGTGTTGTTATGTGGGTCTGTGTGTGTTGTTATGTGGGTCTCTGTGTGTTGTTATGTGGGTCTGTGTGTGTTGGTATGTGGGTCTATGTGTGTTGTTATGTGGGTCTATGTGTGTTGTTATGTGGGTCTGTGTGTGTTGTTATGTGGGTCTGTGTGTGTTGTTATGTGTGTCTGTGTGTGTTGTTATGTGGGTCTGTGTGTGTTGTTATGTGGTTATATGTGTGTTGTAATGTGGGTGTATGTGTGTTGTTATGTGGGCCTATGTGTTTTGTTATGTGGGTCTATGTGTGTTGCTATGTGGGTCTGTGTGTGTTGTTATGTGGGTCTGTGTGTGTTGTTAAGTGGGTCTGTGTGTGTTTTTATGTGGGTCTGTGTGTGTTGTTATGTGGGTCTATGTGTGTTGTTATGTGGGTCTGTGTGTGCTGTTATGTGGGTCTGTGTGTGTTGTTATGTGGGTCTGTGTGTGTTGTTATGTGGGTCTGTGTGTGTTGTTATGTGGGTCTATGTGTGTTTTTATGTGGGTCTGCGTGTGTTGTTATGTGGGTCTGTGTGTGTTGTTAAGTGGGTCTGTGTGTGTTTTTATGTGGGTCTATGTGTGTTGTTATGTGGGTCTGTGTGTTGTTATGTGTGTCTGTGTGTGTTGTTATGTGGGTCTGTGGTGTGTTGTTATGTGGGTCTGTGTGTGTTGTTATGTGGGTCTGTGTGTGTTGTTATGTGTGTCTGTGTGTGTTGTTATGTGGGTCTGTGTGTGTTGTTATGTGGGTCTATGTGTGTTGTTATGTGGGTCTGTGTGTGTTGTTATGTGGGTCTCTGTGTGTTGTTATGTGGGTCTGTGTGTGTTGGTATGTGGGTCTATGTGTGTTGTTATGTGGGTCTATGTGTGTTGTTATGTGGGTCTGTGTGTGTTGTTATGTGGGTCTGTGTGTGTTGTTATGTGGGTCTGTGTGTGTTGTTATGTGGGTCTGTGTGTGTTGTTATGTGGTTATATGTGTGTTGTAATGTGGGTGTATGTGTGTTGTTATGTGGGCCTATGTGTGTTGTTATGTGGGTCTATGTGTGTTGCTATGTGGGTCTGTGTGTGTTGTTATGTGGGTCTGTGTGTGTTGTTAAGTGGGTCTGTGTGTGTTTTTATGTGGGTCTGTGTGTGTTGTTATGTGGGTCTATGTGTGTTGTTATGTGGGTCTGTGTGAGCTGTTATGTGGGTCTGTGTGTGTTGTTATGTGGGTCTATGTGTGTTGTTATGTGGGTCTGTGTGTGTTGTTATGTGGGTCTGTGTGTGTTGTAAGGTGGGTCTGTGTGTGTTGTTATGTGGGTCTATGTGTGTTGTTATGTGGGCCTATGTGTGTTGTTATGTGGGTCTGTGTGTGTTGTTATGTGGGTCTGTGTGTGATGTTATGTGGGTCTGTGTGTGTTGTTATGTGTGTCTGTGTGTGTTGTTATGTGGGTCTGTGTGTGTTGTTATGTGGGTCTATGTGTGTTGTTATGTGGGTCTGTGCGTGTTGTTATGTGTGTCTGTGTGTGTTTTTATGTGGGTCTATGTGTGTTGTTATGTGGGTCTGTGTGTGTTGTTATGTGTGTCTGTGTGTGTTGTTATGTGGGTCTGTGTGTGTTGTTATGTGGGTCTGTGTGTGTTGTTATGTGGGTCTGTGTGTGTTGTTATGTGGGCCTATGTGTGTTGTTATGTGGGCCTGTGTGTGTTGTTATGTGGGCCTATGTGTGTTGTTATGTGGGTCTATGTGTGTTGTTATGTGGGTCTGTGTGTGTTGTTATGTGGGTCTGTGTGTGTTGTTAAGTGGGTCTGTGTGTGTTTTTATGTGGGTCTATGTGTGTTGTTTTGTGGGTCTGTGTGTGTTGTTATGTGGGTCTTTGTGTGTTGTTAAGTGGGTCTGTGTGTGTTTTTATGTGGGTCTATGTGTGTTGTTATGTGGGTCTGTGTGTGTTGTTATGTGGGTCTATGTGTGTTTTTATGTGGGTCTGCGTGTGTTGTTATGTGGGTCTGTGTGTGTTGTTAAGTGGGTCTGTGTGTGTTTTTATGTGGGTCTATGTGTGTTGTTATGTGGGTCTGTGTGTGTTGTTATGTGGGTCTGTGTGTGTTGTTATGTGTGTCTGTGTGTGTTGTTATGTGGGTCTGTGTGTGTTGTTATGTGGGTCTGTGTGTGTTGTTATGTGGGTCTGTGTGTGTTGTTATGTGTGTCTGTGTGTGTTGTTATGTGGGTCTGTGTGTGTTGTTATGTGGGTCTATGTGTGTTGTTATGTGGGTCTGTGTGTGTTGTTATGTGGGTCTCTGTGTGTTGTTATGTGGGTCTGTGTGTGTTGGTATGTGGGTCTATGTGTGTTGTTATGTGGGTCTATGTGTGTTGTTATGTGGGTCTGTGTGTGTTGTTATGTGGGTCTGTGTGTGTTGTTATGTGTGTCTGTGTGTGTTGTTATGTGGGTCTGTGTGTGTTGTTATGTGGTTATATGTGTGTTGTAATGTGGGTGTATGTGTGTTGTTATGTGGGCCTATGTGTTTTGTTATGTGGGTCTATGTGTGTTGTTATGTGGGTCTGTGTGTGTTGTTATGTGGGTCTGTGTGTGTTGTTAAGTGGGTCTGTGTGTGTTTTTATGTGGGTCTGTGTGTGTTGTTATGTGGGTCTATGTGTGTTGTTATGTGGGTCTGTGTGTGCTGTTATGTGGGTCTGTGTGTGTTGTTATGTGGGTCTATGTGTGTTGTTATGTGGGTCTGTGTGTGTTGTTATGTGGGTCTGTGTGTGTTGTAAGGTGGGTCTGTGTGTGTTGTTATGTGGGTCTATGTGTGTTGTTATGTGGTTATATGTGTGTTGTTATGTGGGTCTGTGTGTGTTGTTATGTGTGTCTGTGTGTGTTGTTATGTGGGTCTGTGTGTGTTGTTATGTGGGTCTGTGTGTGTTGTTATGTGGGTCTGTGTGTGTTGTTATGTGTGTCTGTGTGTGTTGTTATGTGGGTCTGTGTGTGTTGTTATGTGGGTCTATGTGTGTTGTTATGTGGGTCTGTGTGTGTTGTTATGTGGGTCTCTGTGTGTTGTTATGTGGGTCTGTGTGTGTTGGTATGTGGGTCTATGTGTGTTGTTATGTGGGTCTATGTGTGTTGTTATGTGGGTCTGTGTGTGTTGTTATGTGTGTCTGTGTGTGTTGTTATGTGGGTCTGTGTGTGTTGTTATGTGGGTCTGTGTGTGTTGTTATGTGGGTCTGTGTGTGTTGTTATGTGGGCCTATGTGTGTTGTTATGTGGGCCTGTGTGTGTTGTTATGTGTGCCTATGTGTGTTGTTATGTGGGTCTATGTGTGTTGTTATGTGGGTCTGTGTGTGTTGTTATGTGGGTCTGTGTGTGTTGTTAAGTGGGTCTGTGTGTGTTTTTATGTGGGTCTATGTGTGTTGTTTTGTGGGTCTGTGTGTGTTGTTATGTGGGTCTTTGTGTGTTGTTAAGTGGGTCTGTGTGTGTTTTTATGTGGGTCTATGTGTGTTGTTATGTGGGTCTGTGTGTGTTGTTATGTGGGTCTATGTGTGTTTTTATGTGGGTCTGCGTGTGTTGTTATGTGGGTCTGTGTGTGTTGTTAAGTGGGTCTGTGTGTGTTTTTATGTGGGTCTATGTGTGTTGTTATGTGGGTCTGTGTGTGTTGTTATGTGGGTCTGTGTGTGTTGTTATGTGGGTCTGTGTGTGTTGTTATGTGGGTCTGTGTGTGTTGTTATGTGTGTCTGTGTGTGTTGTTATGTGGGTCTGTGTGTGTTGTTATGTGGGTCTATGTGTGTTGTTATGTGGGTCTGTGTGTGTTGTTATGTGGGTCTCTGTGTGTTGTTATGTGGGTCTGTGTGTGTTGGTATGTGGGTCTATGTGTGTTGTTATGTGGGTCTATGTGTGTTGTTATGTGGGTCTGTGTGTGTTGTTATGTGGGTCTGTGTGTGTTGTTATGTGTGTCTGTGTGTGTTGTTATGTGGGTCTGTGTGTGTTGTTATGTGGTTATATGTGTGTTGTAATGTGGGTGTATGTGTGTTGTTATGTGGGCCTATGTGTTTTGTTATGTGGGTCTATGTGTGTTGCTATGTGGGTCTGTGTGTGTTGTTATGTGGGTCTGTGTGTGTTGTTAAGTGGGTCTGTGTGTGTTTTTATGTGGGTCTGTGTGTGTTGTTATGTGGGTCTATGTGTGTTGTTATGTGGGTCTGTGTGTGCTGTTATGTGGGTCTGTGTGTGTTGTTATGTGGGTCTGTGTGTGTTGTTATGTGGGTCTGTGTGTGTTGTTATGTGGGTCTTTGTGTGTTTTTATGTGGGTCTGCGTGTGTTGTTATGTGGGTCTGTGTGTGTTGTTAAGTGGGTCTGTGTGTGTTTTTATGTGGGTCTATGTGTGTTGTTATGTGGGTCTGTGTGTGTTGTTATGTGTGTCTGTGTGTGTTGTTATGTGGGTCTGTGTGTGTTGTTATGTGGGTCTGTGTGTGTTGTTATGTGGGTCTGTGTGTGTTGTTATGTGTGTCTGTGTGTGTTGTTATGTGGGTCTGTGTGTGTTGTTATGTGGGTCTATGTGTGTTGTTATGTGGGTCTGTGTGTGTTGTTATGTGGGTCTCTGTGTGTTGTTATGTGGGTCTGTGTGTGTTGGTATGTGGGTCTATGTGTGTTGTTATGTGGGTCTATGTGTGTTGTTATGTGGGTCTGTGTGTGTTGTTATGTGGGTCTGTGTGTGTTGTTATGTGGGTCTGTGTGTGTTGTTATGTGGGTCTGTGTGTGTTGTTATGTGGTTATATGTGTGTTGTAATGTGGGTGTATGTGTGTTGTTATGTGGGCCTATGTGTGTTGTTATGTGGGTCTATGTGTGTTGATATGTGGGTCTGTGTGTGTTGTTATGTGGGTCTGTGTGTGTTGTTAAGTGGGTCTGTGTGTGTTTTTATGTGGGTCTGTGTGTGTTGTTATGTGGGTCTATGTGTGTTGTTATGTGGGTCTGTGTGTGCTGTTATGTGGGTCTGTGTGTGTTGTTATGTGGGTCTATGTGTGTTGTTATGTGGGTCTGTGTGTGTTGTTATGTGGGTCTGTGTGTGTTGTAAGGTGGGTCTGTGTGTGTTGTTATGTGGGTCTATGTGTGTTGTTATGTGGTTATATGTGTGTTGTTATGTGGGTCTGTGTGTGTTGTTATGTGTGTCTGTGTGTGTTGTTATGTGGGTCTGTGTGTGTTGTTATGTGGGTCTGTGTGTGTTGTTATGTGGGTCTGTGTGTGTTGTTATGTGTGTCTGTGTGTGTTGTTATGTGGGTCTGTGTGTGTTGTTATGTGGGTCTATGTGTGTTGTTATGTGGGTCTATGTGTGTTGTTATGTGGGTCTGTGTGTGCTGTTATGTGGGTCTGTGTGTGTTGTTATGTGGGTCTGTGTGTGTTGTTATGTGGGTCTGTGTGTGTTGTTATGTGGGTCTGTGTGTGTTGTAAGGTGGGTCTGTGTGTGTTGTTATGTGGGTCTATGTGTGTTGTTATGTGGGTCTATGTGTGTTGTTATGTGGGTCTGTGTGTGTTGTTATGTGGGTCTGTGTGTGTTGTTAAGTGGGTCTGTGTGTGTTTTTATGTGGGTCTATGTGTGTTGTTATGTGGGTCTGTGTGTGTTGTTATGTGGGTCTTTGTGTGTTGTTAAGTGGGTCTGTGTGTGTTTTTATGTGGGTCTATGTGTGTTGTTATGTGGGTCTGTGTGTGTTGTTATGTGGGTCTATGTGTGTTTTTATGTGGGTCTGCGTGTGTTGTTATGTGGGTCTGTGTGTGTTGTTAAGTGGGTCTGTGTGTGTTTTTATGTGGGTCTATGTGTGTTGTTATGTGGGTCTGTGTGTGTTGTTATGTGTGTCTGTGTGTGTTGTTATGTGGGTCTGTGTGTGTTGTTATGTGGGTCTGTGTGTGTTGTTATGTGGGTCTGTGTGTGTTGTTATGTGTGTCTGTGTGTGTTGTTATGTGGGTCTGTGTGTGTTGTTATGTGGGTCTATGTGTGTTGTTATGTGGGTCTGTGTGTGTTGTTATGTGGGTCTCTGTGTGTTGTTATGTGGGTCTGTGTGTGTTGGTATGTGGGTCTATGTGTGTTGTTATGTGGGTCTATGTGTGTTGTTATGTGGGTCTGTGTGTGTTGTTATGTGGGTCTGTGTGTGTTGTTATGTGTGTCTGTGTGTGTTGTTATGTGGGTCTGTGTGTGTTGTTATGTGGTTATATGTGTGTTGTAATGTGGGTGTATGTGTGTTGTTATGTGGGCCTATGTGTGTTGTTATGTGGGTCTATGTGTGTTGCTATGTGGGTCTGTGTGTGTTGTTATGTGGGTCTGTGTGTGTTGTTAAGTGGGTCTGTGTGTGTTTTTATGTGGGTCTGTGTGTGTTGTTATGTGGGTCTATGTGTGTTGTTATGTGGGTCTGTGTGTGCTGTTATGTGGGTCTGTGTGTGTTGTTATGTGGGTCTATGTGTGTTGTTATGTGGGTCTGTGTGTGTTGTTATGTGGGTCTGTGTGTGTTGTAAGGTGGGTCTGTGTGTGTTGTTATGTGGGTCTATGTGTGTTGTTATGTGGTTATATGTGTGTTGTAAGGTGGGTCTATGTGTGTTGTTATGTGGGTCTATGTGTGTTGTTATGTGGGTCTGTGTGTGTTGTTATGTGGGTCTGTGTGTGTTGTTATGTGTGTCTGTGTGTGTTTTTATGTGGGTCTATGTGTGTTGTTATGTGGGTCTGTGTGTGTTGTTATGTGTGTCTGTGTGTGTTGTTATGTGGGTCTGTGTGGGTTGTTATGTGGGTCTGTGTGTGTTGTTATGTGGGTCTGTGTGTGTTGTTATGTATGTCTGTGTGTGTTGTTATGTGGGTCTGTGTGTGTTGTTATGTGGGTCTATGTGTGTTGTTATGTGGGTCTGTGTGTGTTGTTATGCGGGTCTGTGTGTGTTGTTATGTGGTTCTATGTGTGTTGTTATGTGGGTCTGTGTGTGTTGTTGTGTGGGTCTGTGTGTGTTGTTATGTGGGTCTAGGTGTGTTGTTATGTGGTTATATGTGTGTTGTAAGGTGGGTCTATGTGTGTTGTTATGTGGGTCTATGTGTGTTGTTATGTGGGTCTGTGTGTGTTGTTATGTGGTTCTATGTGTGTTGTTATGTGGGTCTGTGTGTGTTTTTATGTGGGTCTGTGTGTGTTGTTATGTGGGTCTAGGTGTGTTGTTATGTGGTTATATGTGTGTTGTAAGGTGGGTCTATGTGTGTTGTTATGTGGGTCTATGTGTGTTGTTATGTGGGTCTGTGTGTGTTGTTATGTGGGTCTATGTGTGTTGTTATGTGTGTCTGTGTGTGTTTTTATGTGGGTCTATGTGTGTTGTTATGTGTGTCTGTGTGTGTTGTTATGTGGGTCTGTGTGTGTTGTTATGTGGGTCTGTGTGTGTTGTTATGTGGGTCTGTGTGTGTTGTTATGTATGTCTGTGTGTGTTGTTATGTGGGTCTGTGTGTGTTGTTATGTGGGTCTATGTGTGTTGTTATGTGGGTCTGTGTGTGTTGTTATGTTGGTCTGTGTGTGTTGTTATGTGGGTCTATGTGTGTTGTTATGTGGGTCTGTGTGTGTTGTTATGTGGGTCTGTGTGTGTTGTTGTGTGGGTCTGTGTGTGTTGTTATGTGGGTCTGTGTGTGTTGTTATGTGGGTCTGTGTGTGTTGGTATGTGGGTCTATGTGTGTTGTTATGTGGGTCTGTGTGTGTTGTTATGTGGTCTGTGTGTGTTGTTATGTGGTTATATGTGTGTTGTAAGGTGGGTCTATGTGTGTTGTTATGTGGGTCTATGTGTGTTGTTATGTGGGTCTGTGTGTGTTGTTATGTGGGTCTGTGTGTGTTGTTATGTGTGTCTGTGTGTGTTTTTATGTGGGTCTATGTGTGTTGTTATGTGGGTCTGTGTGTGTTGTTATGTGGGTCTATGTGTGTTGTTATGTGGGTCTGTGTGTGTTGTTATGTGGGTCTGTGTGTGTTGTTATGTATGTCTGTGTGTGTTGTTATGTGGGTCTGTGTGTGTTGTTATGTGGGTCTATGTGTGTTGTTATGTGGGTCTGTGTGTGTTGTTATGTGGGTCTGTGTGTGTTGTTATGTGGGTCTATGTGTGTTGTTATGTGGGTCTGTGTGTGTTGTTGTGTGGGTCTGTGTGTGTTGTTATGTGGGTCTGTGTGTGTTGTTATGTGGTTATATGTGTGTTGTAAGGTGGGTCTATGTGTGTTGTTATGTGGGTCTATGTGTGTTGTTATGTGGGTCTGTGTGTGTTGTTATGTGGGTCTATGTGTGTTGTTATGTGTGTCTGTGTGTGTTTTTATGTGGGTCTATGTGTGTTGTTATGTGGGTCTGTGTGTGTTGTTATGTGTGTCTGTGTGTGTTGTTATGTGGGTCTGTGTGTGTTGTTATGTGGGTCTGTGTGTGTTGTTATGTGGGTCTGTGTGTGTTGTTATGTATGTCTGTGTGTGTTGTTATGTGGGTCTGTGTGTGTTGTTATGTGGGTCTATGTGTGTTGTTATGTGGGTCTGTGTGTGTTGTTATGTTGGTCTGTGTGTGTTGTTATGTGGGTCTATGTGTGTTGTTATGTGGGTCTGTGTGTGTTGTTATGTGGGTCTGTGTGTGTTGTTGTGTGGGTCTGTGTGTGTTGTTATGTGGGTCTGTGTGTGTTGTTATGTGGGTCTGTGTGTGTTGGTATGTGGGTCTATGTGTGTTGTTATGTGGGTCTGTGTGTGTTGTTATGTGGTCTGTGTGTGTTGTTAAGTGGTTATATGTGTGTTGTAAGGTGGGTCTATTTGTGTTGTTATGTGGGTCTATGTGTGTTGTTATGTGGGTCTGTGTGTGTTGTTATGTGGGTCTGTGTGTGTTGTTATGTGTGTCTGTGTGTGTTTTTATGTGGGTCTATGTGTGTTGTTATGTGGGTCTGTGTGTGTTGTTATGTGGGTCTGTGTGTGTTGTTATGTGGGTCTGTGTGTGTTGTTATGTATGTCTGTGTGTGTTGTTATGTGGGTCTGTGTGTGTTGTTATGTGGGTCTATGTGTGTTGTTATGTGGGTCTGTGTGTGTTGTTATGTGGGTCTGTGTGTGTTGTTATGTGGGTCTATGTGTGTTGTTATGTGGGTCTGTGTGTGTTGTTGTGTGGGTCTGTGTGTGTTGTTATGTGGGTCTGTGTGGATTGTTATGTGGTTATATGTGTGTTGTAAGGTGGGTTTATGTGTGTTGTTATGTTGGTCTATGTGTGTTGTTATGTGGGTCTGTGTGTGTTGTTATGTGGGTCTATGTGTGTTGTTATGTGTGTCTGTGTGTGTTTTTATGTGGGTCTATGTGTGTTGTTATATGGGTCTGTGTGTGTTGTTATGTGTGTCTGTGTGTGTTGTTATGTGGGTCTGTGTGTGTTGTTATGTGGGTCTGTGTGTGTTGTTATGTGGGTCTGTGTGTGTTGTTATGTATGTCTGTGTGTGTTGTTATGTGGGTCTGTGTGTGTTGTTATGTGGGTCTATGTGTGTTGTTATGTGGGTCTGTGTGTGTTGTTATGTGGGTCTGTGTGTGTTGTTATGTGGGTCTATGTGTGTTGTTATGTGGGTCTGTGTGTGTTGTTATGTGGGTCTGTGTGTGTTGTTGTGTGGGTCTGTGTGTGTTGTTATGTGGGTCTGTGTGTGTTTTTATGTGGTTATATGTGTGTTGTAAGGTGGGTCTATGTGTGTTGTTATGTGGGTCTATGTGTGTTGTTATGTGGGTCTATGTGTGTTGTTATGTGGGTCTATGTGTGTTGCTTGTATGGTCCGCTAGAAGGTTTTGTCCGTGAGGGTCTTGTATGATATTTTTTTTATTGCATATCCACACACACTCACGTGGGACGGATGGCCGAGTGGTGTAGATACTTGACTGTCGACCTGAGAGTCCTGGGTTCGATCCTCGGTGAGGCCCATGGGATTTTTTCAGGTGAAATTTGGTGCAAAGTCGTCCCACAAGTACACCCAGCTTTAAATGGGTACCTGACTTAAGTTGGGGAAGTAAAGGCGGTTGGGCTTTGTGCTAACCACACAATCTATTCATATGCCGAGGTTATAGAAACAGATGAATTCCACACTTCATCTGCCCCGGTGGCCCGTTAGGGCTAAGAAGGGAACTTTACTTTTATTTTTTACACACACTCACACTCACACAAACAAACACACAATACATTATTAATACATTTCAGAACTTGACTATGTTACAGTCTCTTTTTCAATAGTTCTACTTGCTTATGTTACAGTCGCTATTTCAATAGTTCTACTTGACTATGTTACAGTTCCTATTTCTATAGTTCTGCTTGACTTTGTTACAGTCGCTATTTCAATAGTTCTACTGGACTATGTTACAGTCGCTATTTCAATAGTTCTATTCTTTTGTTTACTTTCCTACCACTTGATTGTGTGACTTGTTTTTTTTTTTACTTTGAACAGCAAGAACATTTCTGGTACAGGACACAAATGGCCATCTGTGTATGTGTGTGTGACCCCCCCTCCCCCCATCACATCTCCCCAGGGGGTGATGTAGCTGGAGACTTCACTCTGGATTATGTAGAGATTTGTCTTCTGATCAGGTTCTTTACATCTTTTGATGACTTTTATTTTCTATGGAGAACGTTACAGCCAGATACAGAAGTGTATGTTATAGTGATCTTTCAGCTTGTGTTCATTTCTAAAGACAACATGTAACAGTGTACATATACTTAACTTGCTAAAGTACACAAAGATTAGTTACAAATGTACTGTGTACATGGATATATCGATCTATATAAAATTAGCAATATTTTATCTTTTCTAAAAATATAAGCACAGAATGTCTTGTACCAATAAATGGTAATAACTAGTTTAAATACTATTAAAAAGAAAATTGATTTGTTTTTTTCAATGTACCTCGTGGTTTGAAAATAATTTAAAGTTGTAATAAATCACGCTAAAAATTATTAGTACACATTCAATTATAATAAAATTTATTTTACTTCTATGTGAACAAATTATACTAAGTTAAGTGTTCATTAAATCAGGGGAGGGTACTGTGTGTTAGTCTAAATTCTACCACGCCGGTCAATGTGCCCCTGTCTCAGGGATGTCCTTGTATGACTATAAGTCTATATTGACCTCATGTCTATATCATGATTTAACTAAATAGACTTGTACAAAGGTGAGCAAACATTTTTTTTTTTAAATCCTGGGCCACAAAAGGTTATTAAATTTGTCGGGAGGGTCGGACCAACAGAAGATTGATGTACTATTTATATGTACTAACATAGGTTGATGTACTATTTATATGTACAACATGAACGTCGTTGATGTGAGCGAATGCGGGCCGGAACAAACAGACTAACGGTCAGCAAGTGGCCCGCGGACAATACTTGACTCAGATCTGGTCTAGTGTATATGTATATATCGCCAGCCAAATAAATATACATGTGTGTACGTGAATGTCACGGTTAGGTAACAAAAATCAAGTATTTATGTCAATATTTTATGTTCAGTCAACATTCCTGAATAGATGTCAATACCATGTGTTCAGTAAACATTCTAGTGTAGATGTCGATACCATGTATTCAGTAAACATTCTGGAGTAGATGTCAATACCATGTGTTCAATTAACATTCTTAGGTAGATGTCAATACCATGTGTTCAGTAAACATTCTAGTGTAGATGTCGATACCATGTATTCAGTAAACATTCTGGAGTAGATGTCAATACATGTGTTCAATTAACATTCTTAGGTAGATATCAATACAATGTGTTCAGTAAACATTCTAGTGTAGATGTCGATACCATGTATTCAGTAAACATTCTGGAGTAGATATCAATACCACGTGTTCAATTAACATTCTGGAGTAGATATCAATATCATGTGTTCAATTAACATTCTTAGGTAGATGTCAATACCATGTGTTCAATAAACATTTGAGTATAGATGTCAATACGACGTGTTCAGTAAACATTCTAGTGTAGATGTCAATACCATGTGTTCAGTAAACATTCTGTAGTAGATATCAATACCACGTGTTCAATTAACATTCTTAGGTAGATGTCAATACCACATGTTCAATAAACATTCTAGTGTAGATGTCAATACCGTGTGTTCAGTAAACATTCTGGAGTAGATATCAATACCACGTGTTCAATTAACATTCTTAGGTAGATGTCAATACCACGTGTTCAGTAAACATCATAGTGTAGATATCAATACCACTTGTTCAGTAAACATTCTAGTGTAGATGTCAATACCACGTGTTCAATAAACATTCTAGTGTAGATATCAATACCACTTGTTCAGTAAACATTCTAGTGTAGATGTCAATACCACTTGTTCAGTAAACATTCTAGTGTAGATATCAATACCACTTGTTCAGTAAACATTCTAGTGTAGATGTCAATTCCACGTGTTCAGTAAACATCGTAGTGTAGATATCAATACCACTTGTTCAGTCAACAGTTTAGTATAAATGTCAATGTTTAAGAGAATAATTACGTAATTATCCTGAATCAATCACGAACCGTGATATTTGTGAATTCAAGCAAAACTACCCCCCTCCCCCCCCCCTGCTATTTTTTTTCCAAAACAAAATAATAAATTGAATGCCAGAATTGCAAATCATGGGGGCTAATGGTGGGGGACTAATATTTGTTTGACTTTATATTATGTCACCTCTCTTCAGTGGGAATATGAAGTTGACAACTTCAGGTGTCCGGCCCGTATCCGGACAGAGTTCTATAGAATAAAATTAGAGCTGCTGTTCCATTAAAAAAATTGATCGAAATTAACGCATGATTAAAAAAATTATCGCAAATTAACGCACATTTTAATCGAAACAATACAATACATTCAAACTAGTATGTCATAATATCATATCATAAAATTGGCATAATAAACACGTCAGGTTAATTTACGAAAGAGGTATAATTAATTGTTACAGATTTATTAAACATTAGCATATATGTCTATTGAATTAGTTATTGAGACCAGTTTATTGACATGTATCAATCACGTCAAGCGATGCGAATTGTTTTCTTTTTAATCATCAACAGTGCTAAATATGTGTTTTTCTGGTGCTGCTATTTCCAAACTAATGACGTATGTCAACCCATGTTCCCCCTTCCCTGTCATATTTTGCAACACTTCGCCGCCATACTAAGTCTTGTTTACCCTACCCTCCAGTACCGTAATACCCCCTCCACTTACCATCCCAAAAAAATACACACGTCATTTATATCTCACATGTGCTTTTTCTTTCATAACATAATAGTATAGCCAGAGAGTAGATGCTCACTTATTACTAACGCGTTGTTTTATCCCCCCCCCCTTTCCCAACCCAGTTACATTTTTGACACTTAGCAGCCTCTCCCCCCCCCCCACAAAGATGACGTCACTTAAGGCTTACCCAACCGCCGTACACCCTCTGTCCCATAACAAATTTACACAAGACCCACCGTTTCCAAATCATGACATCTGTCAATCAAGCTTTCTAGCTACGCCAGATGTTAACTAATTGTATCATTCAAGGTCATACATTAAAATTAAGAAATGACAATCCTATTGTTTCAAGGTCATGTCGCTGATGTAATTTTATGTAGACGTGACAGTTTTAGTTTTCAGGTTTTTTTCTCCTTTTTTTTTTAAATCTTGTATGATCTAGTTATAGAATTGGGTTATTTACTGGTTTTCTTTTCTGCAATAACAGGATTTGGGTAAAATTTAATGCATATATGTCTTTGTGTTAAATATGTAATCGCATATTTTTAACGCATCAATTACACTTTAATTACATTAATCAACAGCCCTATATAAAATGTTAAATTTAACTCAGTGTCACAATAATTCTTATAAATACAACCACTGTCTCGTGTACAGATGTATGTATCAGTTAAGTCTAGACACTGTCTGATTTGAGTGTTATGTATATGAAACTATTAGTGCAGCTGTAGCAGACGTGACAGGTTAGATACTGTATTATCAAAATGCAATACAAAATTACGCTCAAAAAAATGATGATACACAATTTCTAGCATCTCGTTATTTTGATCTTATTATAAACGAGTTCTTTATACATTTGTTGTTTTTTATCTTCAACAATACACTGTAGTACCTCCACCAATACACTACAGTATATAATGTAAACTACTGAGTGACATTTCTCTTTTTACATCAACCGTGAAGGGAGCATAAGGTTTATTGTCGAAAGGCTATATAACAAAAACATCGTCATTTTATATTATAGGGCTTTAGTCGACATACCTGGGTATGAGGGTGTGTGCGAAATGCGACAGGGTAGGGGTGGTAGATCTACTTCATAAGTGAACAGACTTTAACTTCAAATCATTGAGTAAAAGTATGTTATTTTTCGACGTGGTGAACTCTAAGAATTTTGTTCAAATTAACGCATTTAGGTGTTTCGTTAAAAATTTTAATCGCAATTTTTTTTGACGCGTTAATCGCAAATTAACGCAGTTTAATCAGCAGCCCTAAATAAAATCCAAACGAACAATTTAAACAGCGGGTCCTAGACTGTAAACTTCGTGCAGTTACTATGGATGGTGTGATCACCAATGAGAGGAGACAACACTACCACTAAATGGTGTGACCACCAATGAGAGGAGACAACACTACCACTGGATGGTGTGATCACCAATGAGAGGAGACAACACTACCACTGGATGGTGTGATCACCAATGGGAGGAGACAACACTACCACTGGATGGTGTGATCACCAATGAGAGGAGACAACACTACCACTAAATGTTATTCACGTGTAGAAAACAGGGTCCTCCTATTAGAGGGAACAGTTAGAGATAGGGATTTTAAAGCAAAGTGTCATTGAAAGAAAGATTTGTGAACCTCTGATATAAATTGTAAGACTTATTTTGACGTATATTGGTCTGTATAATAGTCGATGTTGGCGTGGTGAGATAAAAGAATACTTTGTATAACACAGGAGACATGTTGGTGTAGTGAGATAAAATAATACTTTGTATAACACAGAAGACATGTTGGTGTGGTGAGATAAAATAATACTTTGTATAAGACTGAAGACATGTTGGTGTGATGAGAAAAAATAATACTTTGTATAAGACAGAAGACATGTTGGTGTGAAGAGATAAAATAATAGCTTGTATAATAGTCGATGACACAGATGACATGTTGTTGTGATGACATACTGATGTATACAAGTTCAAGTAGTAGTGTGTGTCAAAGGTCAATGTATCTGTGTTAATGCGGTAGTTTAAAGTGAAAGTAACTTTATATAATAGAATACTTAACCACCTCTTGTCCAGTATAGTTGACCCTGCAACCTCTGATCCCCTGTAATGAGGAGATGTCGTCTCTTGATTGAACAGTACAGGACGCGTATTAAAACACAATATCGACAAGGCCAGGGGCAGCAATTAAGTCGTTCTGTCATGTATCACACACACAGAGTCCATTTTATAGATGATGGGAAGACCAGTAGGTGGAGTCTCTGGAAGGGAATAAAAAACTTGCTTGTAGTCTCAGTCTCAGCATGACAGAATACAAGCTAAATATCAATCAATCAATAATAGCACAACATGACAGAATATAAGCTACATAGCAATCATTTAATAATAGTACAGTACAGCCTGGCAGAATACAAGCTACATAGCAATCAGTCAATAATAGTACAGTACAGCCTGACAGAATACAAGCTACATAGCAATCAGTCAATAATAGTACATCCTGACAGAATACAAGCTACGTATCAATCAGTCAATAATAGTACAGTACAGCCTGACAGAATACAAGCTACATAGCAATCAGTCAATAATAGTACAGTACAGCCTGACAGAATACAAGCTACATAGCAATCAGTCAATAATAGTACATCCTGACAGAATACAAGCTAAATATCAATCAGTCAATAATAGTACAGCACAGCCTGGCAGAATACAAGCTACATAGCAATCAGTCAATAATAGTACAGTACAGCCTGACAGAATACAAGCTACATAGCAATCAGTCAATAATAGTACAACCTGACAGAATACATGCTACATAGCAATCAGTCAATAATAGTACAACCTGACAGAATACAAGCTACATAGCAATCAGTCAATAATAGTACAACCTGACAGAATACAAGCTACATAGCAATCAGTCAATAATAGTACAGTACAGCCTGACAGAATACAAGCTACATATTAATCAGTCAATAATAGTACAGTACAGCCTGACAGAATACAAGCTACATAGCAATAAGTCAATAATAGTACAGTACAGCCAGACAGAATACAAGCTACATATCAATCAGTCAATAATAGTACAGCCTGACAGAATACAAGCTACATATCAATCAGACAATAATAGTACAGCCTGGCAGAATACAAGCTACATATTAATCAGTCAATAATAGTACAACCTGCCGGTGCCGCGTTAAGAGTACAACTTGAAAGATAAATATTGTGTATGGGGAAAACTATTTTCTAGGGCCCCCAGGAACAGCCATGTTGTGGTGGGGGA